>JABSTQ010010183.1:0-299771 GCA_013358835.2 Ixodes persulcatus | reverse complement strand
CAATGCGAAATGCGGGACATTTTAAAGATTTGGGTATTTCTTGCGGGACGCGGGGCACGAGCCCTCAATGCCGGACAGTCCCGCGAGTCGCGGGACGGGTGGTCACCCTACGCGTGAGGCGACGGAGTGGACGTGTGCAGTGAAGCTCAATTTGCTGTCAAGGGAGACACCCAGCAGGGTTAGGTGGGTTCTGTGCCAGAATTTGATGCACTCAGGGGTAATTTGTTTCTGATCGTCCAGACTTGGATGTGTGTCATCACTGGCAAGTTGACAAAGGAACGCTGCTGCCTTCCGCGCGCACCGGAATCCTCAAGCAACACCACGACCCGAGAGATCCCCCCGCCGCCATGACCGAGCGGGGCCCACAAGGCGCGCGTAGGCGCGTGCCTGCGTGCCGAGCCGCACTTGTTATTGCATACAACAGACTAGAGTTTTTTTTTTTTTTTTTCAGATAGGAAGACAGTTTAGTTTTTAACGTGAAGAAACTAGCGTTTGTGCACCTTGGGAAGACGTCTCTATCGGCAAATATAATAGCCTGAGCAGAGTTGGAATCGCTCGGGCGTGAAGACAAGCATTCTCCAACTCCGCTGAACGGAAACGATTAAAAAAAAAATGTAGTTGAGTATTTTGGGACATCGGCATGCACTGCGAAAATATGTTTCGTTTACCCGTTTATCGCAGCAAAAGCTGAGAACACCCATACGATAGAATGCACCTCTCCCTGCGTGTAAGTAGAGTTTCGTGGGCAAGGACCTTGCTAGCGGGAGCTCGTGCCGTCGCTTTGAGCATGGATTGGGCACGCACCCGCAAGGCTCGCAATCCTTAGTGTACGCTCTACATATGAAAACGTCTAACATGTGTATGTGTTCTAACACAGAAGATGAGTGCAATGGGGCAACTGAATGACCTCAGACCTTATTCATTATTAGCGCCATCTCTCGGCGGCCACGGGTACTATCAGACGTTCGGCGCCATTTTTGAGGCTTCGCCACCGACCCCGTCGCCCGCCGCCCGCCGCAGTACGAACCCCTCTCCCCGCGTTACGTTCGTGCATGTTCTTGCGTTTTTGTTTTTTTTTATGTTTTGTATATTGATGGTGTCAGCCGCTCGAGAATAAGTTGCGAATATTAAGCTCAAGTTTGTTTTCAGTGGTTTCACCAAGAATCTCTTTTTTTTTATAAAAATGAGCTTCTTTCAAGCACCAGAGCAGGCCGACTCACGCACTTAGTTTAGGATCGTGCGTTAACTTGCCTGATCAGCTGATTATGCCTGTTCGCACAAGGAAGATTTGTATGATACATTTAGCAGAGCCGTCAGCTACTGTGTGACATTTTGTTTTTATTGGGCATTCGCGGCTGCGGGTCTAAATAATGCGAGCAGTTCTTCACCCAGTGCGCAATGACCCAGCGTGTGCAGACCCGAATTGCAGAGTTCTATGATTGCGGCGTTGAACGTTAAATCTTGGTTCCCATTGTCTTAACCTGAGGAATATTGAAGATATGATTCCACACACAAAAAAAAAAAAAGACATGAAAATTAATTTATTACATCAATTTTTATTTAGTTCCTCGGGGAGATCATCGAATGGTAGTTTAAAACATCATCATAAGGAGTGTGTGTGATACAGCACGAAATTACGATAGTAGTATTTTTTATTGCAGGTAAAAAATAAAAACTACACTGAAGATGTACACTAGTATACTCTCATAAGCGTATGCGAGGCACAAAAGCGTAAAAAGAAATGACCGGCGTGTCGTCGCGGTGCAAGTATGCGAAATATAACGTATGAAAAAAAAAAAGCTATTTTACGGAAAGTTGGAATAGTTTCCTTTTATAATTATAATAATAATACTAACAAATAATTTCAGTACTTGCGCATATATACTCCTTGGCCCCATGAGAGAAAATGAATTAATAAATGTCAGCGACATTTTAATGTGCTCCTCCTCGTAGCGCGGTCACATATAGTTACATTTCATGCTTACTCGCAATAGAATAGGACCAGTGCTCATAAAAGTGATTGCTCGCAGTATTGGCTACAAATAAAAAAAGCTTCTCCCGCAGCGCGAACCCGATCTGTTGGGAAGTGAGGAAGCGCGACTGTTAAACTCGCCAACAGGTACAGGTTAGATGTCAAGAGCCCGCTTTTTTGCTTTCGTCTACATTTCGAAAATGTTTCTCGAAATGTGAGAGTCGCGTTATAATAATGATACAGCGTAAAGTAAGCGGGCGTTCACCTTTGCTTTTTAGCACCGTTGTCTTTATCATTCATGTGGGAAACGAAGTTGTTGCGTTGCCTAGCTCTTCTGCACTTTGCATCAGCCTTCAGTCGGATGTAAAGAAACCTACTTGAGCAAGAAAAAAAAAAGAAACTCAAACCAGTGTGTGAGTGATGTTGACTGAACCTCGCCGTTCCTCTGCGCGAGCGAAGCTACGATGCTAGCCAACATCGAGCTCCCAAAAAATCACATAAAATAAAAGATGCTCGCTGTTGTTACATGTAAATATCATGAGCCCTTCGTGCCTTTGTGGAAAGTGTCATATATGAAGAAAGGTTTAAGAGGCTTGTAAAAGCACACAACACTAACGCACGGGTGCTCTTTTTAGGAGCATGAATCGTACAGGAAAGCGTTACGGCTATTCAAGCGTTGACTATAATACCTTTAACTTGAAAAGAAAACAATACGATCCGCATATTTACATCGGTTGTTTTTCATTTTATTTCCTCGTTGAATACGATAGCGGAACGGAGCAGTCGTGCGGTCGCTGTGCGTCGCTTTCACACGCCGCAAACGGCCACAGCGCTTTCCCAGTCGCCTCAAAGATGGCGTCGAGAGGAAGGTTGGCGCCACGTCCGATAGATGGCGGGCGAATCTGAATAAGGTCTATTGTCAACGAGTTTTTGAGAATTTTTGATGAATTACCCTTCGACGAGTCATCCTACTTCCGATTGGCCTATTCAATCAAATGCCCGTCGACAAATATTGTTCTTGGTTTATTTGCCATCTGCCACAAAGGGGGAGTGTAGGGCTCGTCAAGCCGACATCATTTTGCTCACTCCTCCAGCGCCTGTATACCTACTGACGCCGACAAGTTGGCCTAGAAATAAGTACACGGACAATTCTATAGCCGTTAAATATCTCTACGCGAGCATGATTTGTTTTCAAAGGGGCGCCCGCCTGTCGGTGCTTCTTTGAATTATACATACGTAACGGTCAAAACATTTCGCAGTTAATGAGTGAAGGCCGACCAACCTATTTTGTCCAATAGTCCCTGTATGGGAGAGGAGAATGCCATAGCGTCAAAGACAAGCACATCGTGTACGTGTGCCAGCGTTGCTAAAAAGAGAGACAACTATCGATGTTTTAGTATACAGGGTGTCACAAAAGAAAATTTACACGCTAAAATGGCTCGCAAAAATCGAAAACTTGACGGATCTTGTAGCAACTTTCCTCGAAAATGTCTTTAACTGGTCACATTGTTGTGCTAAAATTTCAAGTCGGAACTCCCAGTACAAAGAAAATAAGAAAATGATAACTGATTTTTTCAACGGCGGAGCGGCAGCTGTCGGGGAGACACCGAACGACGGCCATGTTTCTTTGCCTTATCCAGAGATGACGCTACGGATCCACTGGACGCTGACTGAACGAAAAAGCGCGCTTTTATCCAAGTTTTTGGTTGCGTGGGATATTTGCCAAAATAAAGTTGTTTGGGTTTTCAGTTAAGTTTCACTGTGCAGAAAGTGTCACGCCATAAATACCAACAAATAAAACCGCCAATGTCTGCTCCAAAAATGACGTACCTTCGTCTCCGACGGTTCTTGTTTCGTGCATCGTCTGCTTTCGTAGTTTGACGTTCGTGCTCTTGCCTCAGTGCGTTTACTTCATTTATTATCGCTGTTTCTTTTTTATTTATTTTGTTCAACGCCTCACCATGCGACAACTGAGCTCAAAGGAGAGGTTTCAGGTGGTTCTATGGTACACGACAACTGGAAGCTTCAAGCAAGTCCGAACAAAGTGCCGGGCCGCCTTCAACAAAAGACCACCCTCTCGGCCAACCATCATCAAGTGGGCGACAAGGTTTGCCCAAGACGGGAACATGACAAACAAGGCTCCGAACCGTGTTGAAACGTCCCCAAAACGAAGAGAGCAGCAAGCCGTTCTCGACGCTTTCGACGCGCAGCCCCACCTCTCGATCAGGCGTGCTGCTCGTCAGCTCAACCTAAGCCGGGGCTTCGTGTGGCGGGTGCTTCGCCACCGAATTTACCCGTTCAAAGCGCAGCTCCTGCACGAACTGAAGCCGGAGGACTACGCACGGCGAGTGCAGTTTTGTAAGGACGAGCTGGCGCGGATTCGGGCCAACCCCAGCCACCTGCAATTCCTCGTGTTTACAGACGAGTCAGTCTTTCATCTCGACGGCCGAGTCAACAAGCAGAACTGCAGGTTGTGGTCTGCCACGAACCCGCACTGGTCGACCGAACATGCAGTTCAGTCGCCGAAAGTCGTCGTGTGGTGCGGCATTTGGCGAGAGGGTGTCGTCGGCCCGTTCTTTTTCGATTCGACTGTGACCGGTGACGTACGTACCTCAAGATGCTGGAGGAACAGATCTTGCCGGAGCTCGAAACTGCACATATGCAACGCGAAGTTTGCATCTTCCAGCAGGATGGGGCCCCTCCCCACTATGCGAGCAACGTGAGAGCCTGGTTCAACAACAAGTTTCCCGGGAGATGGATGGGCCGCGGCTCTCCGACCATGGCTTGGCCTCCTCGGTCTCCAGACCTCACCCCTTGCGATTTCTTTTTTGTCTGGGGGTACGTAAAGGCCCAGGTGTACGCCCGGCGATCGAGGACCATTCCGGAGCTGAGAGAACACATCATCGACGCGTTCGAGATGATCAGTGACGACATGCGGGAGGCCGTCTTCCAGGACTACGAGAGGAGGCTTGAAAAATGCATCGAAGTTCGCGGCGGGCACGTCGAGCTGGGAGTCTAACCGTTTTTGTTTTGTTTTTCTTCCGAGTGTATGTGCGTGTGAATGAGGCATTTGACCGCAACTGCGAAGACCGCAGTTCAGATTTCAACGGCTCTTTTCAGAGCCACCAAATCGCTGCTTTATCGGGCGCACTCCTGGCTGCCTCTCGTGTCTCATTCAAACGTCAAACTGCGAAAGCAGACGATGCACGAAACAAACACCGTCGGAGACGAAGGTACGTCATTTCTGGAGCAGACATTGGCGGTTTTATTTATTCGTATTTATGGCGTGACACTTTCTGCACAGTGAAACTTAACTGAAAACCCAAACAACTTTATTTTGGCAAATATCCCACGCAACCAAAAACTTGGATAAAAGCGCGCTTTTTCGTTCAGTCAGCGTCCATTGGATCCGTAGCGCCATCTCTGGATAAGGCAAAGAAACATAGCCGTCGTTCGGTGTCTCCCCGACAGCTGCCGCTCCGCCGTTGAAAAAATCAGTTATCATTTTTTTATTTTCTTTGTACTGGGAGTTCCGACTTGAAATTTTAGCACAACAATGTGACCAGTTAAAGACATTTCCGAGGAAAGTTGCTACAAGATCCGTCAAGTTTTCGATTTTTGCGAGCCATTTTAGCGTGTAAATTTTCTTTTGTGACACCCTGTACTTGGTTTCACACTTAGAGCGCAAACAAAGCCTAGATGTCACGGAAACACATACACAAAGACAAAAAGCGCTTTATCACGGCGCATTGGGTGCGTTGTTATCAGTGTTGGGAAGTACTTCAAGTACATTGTACTTAAAGTACTACTTCAAGTAGGTTTAGGAAACTTGTACTTCACTTGAAGTACATTCTCTGAGTATGTACTTGTACTTTACTTGAAGCATTTTTTTCTGGTACTTTCGGAAGAAAGTACAATTCCCGACTTCAAAGTACATTTCCCAAATTTGGTTTTGTTAAATTTGTATCACGAAATGATGCTTTGTCAACTCTGAAGAAATACCGGAAGGGATATTCTACTGTCACCAGAAACGTGAGCAGACGACTCATCGCTCCGTTTGTTCTGGGGGCGGCCTTTCCGTAGCTTTTTGAACTCTGGCTACTTCTCGGTCGGTTAGTGCAAGGGAGGAGGTTTAAAATATTCGGTGAGCAAAATTAATCGTAATGTAGCACCCGAGACTGTGATGCGGAAAAATTAAACTTTCAAGTCGAAGAAAAAGACAACAGAGGAGAACGTCACAATGTTTTGAGACATTCTCTTTTGTCTTTTCCTTCGACTTGAAAGTTCCTTAATATTTTCGCGCCCCAATTTCAGGTGTCACATTATGATTAACTATCACCAGCTCACCTTCACACTCACTGTTCTTTGTTGTTTTTTTTCATTAAAGAGAGGACACTCCTCTATGAGAGGATTGCTCGCGGATGCTACGGGACTGACGTCATGCTCTCTTCTAGTACATTTAACGCGCATGGGTGCAACGATCCAGTGCAAGCGGTGCCAAATTCAGAAGAGGGACTTCTGAATTTGGATCCATTCTTGAAAATAACTACTCTGTGATCACTTGACTTTATCAAATATTCGCCGCTGTTTTTGAAAATAAATCATGCACCCCTGATTACCACTGGGCAATGCATACCAGTTAAAAAAAAAATCAATGTATAGGGGAATGAAAGGTCATCATGATAGATTGTGTTAAAATACTTGTACTTTACTTTGAAAGTACATTGTATTCATAGTACTTTACTTCAAGTACATTGCACCCAGTGTACTTTACTTGAAGTACATTGCACCAGTGTACTTTACTTGAAGTACATCACGTCTCATTTATTTTGTGCTTTACTTGAAGTACCTTTAAGATGTACCTTACCCAACACTGGTTGTTATATTAGTGGGCGGAAACACCCAAACAAAGACAGTGAACGCCGTGGCGTTTAGGTGTTGAGCTGTTGGTGATGTTTGATCGGCGCAATGTGTCGGCCGAGCTCCAACTGAGGGTCAAATGAGGCAAGGTAGTTCTGTGGTTGTAGTCTTGTTTATTCTGTTTTCTTTCTTTTTTTGCACAAAATATCGCGGCTCACAACAGCTTGGCATCGTCGTTCGATGAGATGTGATTTGAGACTATGTTGTTTTTATCCCGCTCTTATTTATTTGTTTATTTTTTTGTTTCTCCCGTTTCCGGCCTTTTAGTATAAGTTCCACCAGCTCGCTTGCGCGTCAACTGTAATTTCAAGTGAAACAAGTTTGGCCACTTTTTATTGCCATTTGGTGGGCCACGTACGAATTTTAAGATATATCCTTTCATACAAATAATCGATTAGTAAATCGAATGGTGATTGGGACGAATTTACTACGATTGGAAGAACGAATTGGCAAATCACACGGCAATTAGGAAATTTCAGCCATTCTTGGTTTCCGGTTGGTCGCGTTCAGTACCGCAGAAACATTGCACCCTGAACGAGACCCCGACAAGATAGGTTGATAACGGGGAAGGCTAACTGGGAGATGGAAAGGGTGATATGGGGGACGGAAAGGAAAACCGGGAGATGGAAAGGTGATAAAGAGGAAGGAAAGCTGGGAGATGGAAAGGGTGATAGGAGATGGAACGGGAGAACCACGAGGCACGGGCATAACTACCGTGCCTCGTGGTGTGTATTTACGGCACCCATATTGTGGTGCCGTAAATGGTGTGTGTATTTACGGCACCCTTGCACCCATATTAAGTGAAATCTACCTGTCCTACGTCGATAGAACCATACAGGTAAAGCTCAAGAACACCAGCCCGGAATGCACCGTAGTCCGCTACGTTGACGACTACCTGATTATTCACCCTGTAGCCAATAAAGTCGAGGTGATCGTGGCCTCTTTCGAAAGCGCAGGAGGCCAACTAAAATTTAAAAAGGAAGATCCATCCTCGGAAGGGCTACAATTTCTAGACCTGCGATTGAAAAAAAAACAAGCGAAGGCGTTTGCTGGGCGTTCAGTCAGCGTTCAGAAAAGCCGGTGCTCCCTTTTGAGAGTGCTCATTCGAAGACTGTTAAGATAGGTATCATCAAGACGTTAATCACATCAGCTAAAACGAAATCCTGTCAACATACGGCAACAGACAGCATAAAGAGCCAAAGTCGACGACTCCTGAGTTCCGGATATCCGGTGGAACGCCTCGTGTCCGTTTTCCACCAACTTATTAACCCAAAAGCAACTACAAAAACGCCTTTCAGTCTAAGGATAGCCAGCACACCATACATTCATAATGCTTCCCACCGCATCCGTTCCATTGCATCACGCCATGACACGAAAGTTGTCTTTTCCAGTAGATTCAAATTGGCAAGCATGTGCAACATGATCAACCGACAAGAAGCCAAGCCGGCTTGCGAAAAAAAGCACGCCACGCTTTTCCGGACCTGCTGCACAGAAAAAGTTTACTCCATCCCCCTCAAATGCGGAGCCGAGTACATAGGACAAACCGGCCGATGTATCAATGACCGCTTAAGAGAGCACGAAAACGAAGCCACTTCAAGAACCGACAACCCCATTCATCCGATCGCGGTTCACGCGAACGAATGCATTGGATGCGCGCCTGACTTCGCAGGAACCAAGACAAGAGGGGGACACCGCAATCGCCACGGACGTGAAATCATCGAATCCTTTCTCATCCAGAACGCAAAAAACAACGTTTCATCGGCCTCAGTAACCTTATCAAGACGGGAATTAGAATTCATCAGGCCTGAACTTGAAAAATATTGCAACTCCCCGTAAATACACACCATCACGGTAGTTATGCCCGTGCCTCGTGGTTCTCCCGTTCCATCTCCTATCACCCTTTCCATCTCCCAGCTTTCCTTCCTCTTTATCACCTTTCCATCTCCCGGTTTTCCTTTCCGTCCCCCATATCACCCTTTCCATCTCCCAGTTAGCCTTCCCCGTTATCGACCTATCTTAGTCGGGGTCTCGTTCAGGGTGCAATGTTTCTGCCCAAAATAAACGTCGTTGCTAAATGAAAGAAAGTGGTTGTCCTGTGCTTGTCCTCCGTGTTTTATTCTTTCAATTTTATGTATTCATGTTCAACCCGCTCGCCTTCACCAGTCCAGTGTAATGACATCTTGCCAAAAAAAAAGAAACAAATTAATGAATTCAATAATGTAAAAAACTTCAGTTCCTCACAGTAACCTAGATGTCCTCCTTGTTCTTTTGGAAAAGCATAAACGTAAACGAGAAAGCCTCGAACCACACAGTGCGCTTCCAGAAGGGAGCGTTGTAAATAGCAATGTTTTTGCTTTTATCAGTTTGTTTCTTCATTCTTCATAAACATGCTGCTCTAGAATCTACCTGTTGCCAGGTGGCTACCTGGCCAATCATTGGCTAGGTCAGGGCTTCTAAATAATTTCAATCTCAAGGAACAGCTATATTAATGAAAAGCCGGGGAACCCTACTGGCCTCCACATTGATTCAATAAAGCAGTGCAAAAGCCTGTAGACCAGGGGTGGCCAGTCTGACCCAGCCTAAGAGCCGCAAACAAAACCACCGAATTTCTAAGAGCCGGGGGGGGGGGGGGGGGGGGGCAAACGTTTGTCCAGAGCAATAAACAAAACTCGAAATTGAAACTACTTTCAATTTATCCGAGTCAAAAGCACTCCAACAATACTTAAGGTAGCAGTAGCACACAACTACCAAACCGCAAAATATCTTTCGATTAAAAACGCGTTCCATTTCTCTTTATGGAGAAGTGCTCGTGTGACCGGGAGGAAGGCGGGGGAGGGGGGGGGGGGAAGGAGGGGAGGGAGCCGCGAGCCGCACATTAATACACGAAGAGCCGCATGCGGCTCGCGAGCCGCAGCTTGGCCACCCTTGCTGTAGACCTTGTAAACATTAATGCACATACTGGAGCTTATGGTTCATAGTTATACATCAATGGAGAGCTCACAGCTGCTTAAATGGTGTTTAAACTGAAAGGCACTTCACTTGGGGACGGGAACGGCGGAGAAAATTTGGGAACTCAAGGAACCCATGAGGGTAGTCTGGGGAACCTTTGCCTTGCCAGGAGCCCAGTTGGCAAACCCATGGACTAGGTGCTTCTTTTCTCCTTATTGATGGTTTATGTTATACGTCACAAATATGGAGAGGAAGTTGGTGCTTCACCTTGTGGGCACCCTGGCGGTTTCCCAGCCCAGTTGCCCGACTGCGAGGCAAAGGTGCCGAACTTTTCCCGCGTGGCGGCGACGTCACGCCAGCCACGCGCACATCGGATGCGCCGCCTTGATAAGGGAGATCAGAGGCGGCGCACGGGGAGTCGCTGCCTGGACTCCGGCACCGTTAATAGCAATGTTAATCGTCTTGTCCACGTCCCATTAAATGTAGTTTCTTGTTGTTGAAACCGTTGGCTCCGTGTTATTCCTCCGAGTCGGGTATGCAGCAAGGCAAACCGACCACAATGGCGCCCAACCGTGGTATGCTACCCGCTCGCAGGAATTTCACGGGGCTTGGTTTCTTCTTTCGGTAAGCCTTTTTCCGAGTTTGTTGTATTGGCGTGTGTCTGACTGTTTGTTTTTGCGACCGCGGCAATAGTTTTGCGCGCTTGTTTTGGTTTTTGCGGGGCGTTTCCTTTTTTTGCGCTTGTGTTGGGTTTTTGGGGGCGTTTCTTTTTTGTGCTTGCAGGAATGCTCACGCGAGAGCAGGAAGCCGCGATGGCCGCTGCGGCACAAATGAACCTGCTCACGAAGGTCACGGAGATGTGCGACTCCGTGATGCAGCGCCTGGCCCACGTGCCTGGGCAGCAGGAGACTCCACCGCGAGAGCCCCGACCACACTTGACTGTTCCGGTCTACACGGGGTACGACGACGTCAAGTCCGTGGCAGACTTCCTGGGCGAGCTGCAGACGTACCACCTTGCCTCTGGTGCCTCTGAAGCCTTCATCGTGGAGCGGATTGTCCCGCTGGCGTTGCAAGCCAGCGCCAGGTGCTGGTTGGGGTCGCAGGCCGCCTTCACCAGCCTGGCGGACTTCCAGACAAGGCTTCGAGAAGAGTTCCTGCCTGCAGGCTACGCAACGCAGATTCTCCGAGAGCTCGAGGCAAGGACGCAGCACCCGGATGAAAGTCTGGTCCGGTACGTTCGGGTCATGCAAGAGCTCTTCAAGAGGGCGGACCCGAAGTCACCGGAATCGGACAGAGTAGCTCGGGTCAGAAGACAGTGCCACCCAAGGTACCACATCTACCTCATCAACCGCACCTTTGAGACCCTTGAAGAGCTAGCCCGGGGCGCCCGCCTCATCGAGGAAGCTCTTCATGCCGAGCGGAACTACGTGCCGCCGCCACCAGCCAAGTACGCGCTCGAACCGGCATGCGCATGGCGGGGCCCCGAGGCCTCCACGCAAGTGGACTGTCCGAACGAGACCTCCCTTCCCCACCACGTCAACCAGGAGAGTTGGCGTGGCATGCATGGTGATCTCCCGTGCGGGATAAGCGTATGTTTGCCTAACTCTCCCCGAGAGGTCCCCGGAGGTCACAGCGAGGCCCGTGAGGGTTTCGGGCGGGGGTCGCCACGACAGGTGGGAGGTCGTGTGCCGTGCCCTATCGTAAGCTGGGGCCCAACGGAGATCACCACCCAAGCGAACCATCTTCATCAGTCTGCTCCTGCAAGTGCTGGCGCAAGCTGGCACGGTGCGGTCGCAAACCCGCAGCCCAGCAGCATTGACCCCCGCTGCAACGGAACAAGCCCTCCCCACAACAGCCAGTCGCAAGCCTGGTGGAGGCCCTCCCATAGTGGTTCCTTATCCGATCACTGGAGGCAGTCCGACGGGCACCTCGGTGCGGGTGGCCTAAGCAGGCAACTGTCGTCGGACTGCTGCTACCACTGCGGGCAGCCCGGCCATCACCGAAACCAGTGTCCAAGGCTTCTGGACACTACAAACATGAGGTGGCACGAGACGGCGGCAAAGGGCCGGAACCAGAACAACCAGGGAAACTACTACGGCCGGCGACGCTGAAACCAGACAGCCATTCGCCGACGGCCGTTACAGTCCCTGGGAGCAGTGAGGCCGCGGCACAGATTCCATCGGTATGTCGAATCCAGCCCGAGTCTAACATCATTGAACCGCGCATGACAATTTCACTGCTCGATTTTCCCATTGCCGCACTTTTGGATTCTGGGGCCGCTATCTCGCTTATAGGGGATTTCGTTTTTGAACTCTGCAAAGCAAAAAAGATAAGCCTCCGGGAGTGCGAAACCCGTTTGCAGCTAGCTTCTGGTACAGCGATAACAGCTGGAGGAGCCGTGAGGCTGCAGATACGGTTTAATGGAAAGAAGAGGCGTCAGCGATTTCTCTATCTGCCAGGACTCGTGGTACCTGTGATCTTGGGCCGAGATTTCATTACAGGCGAAAGCATGACACTCGACTTTTCTGGTGGCGGATACCGGCTGGGACAACAACCGGAGCTGATTCCGTTTACCAGACGGGAGAACTGCATCCGTAACCTGCCCACGGCAGCCGACGTCACTGTTGTGCCGGACGTCTTGCCCGCCGGCGTTCGAGAATCGTTGCGAAAGTGCCCCGCAAGCAGAGAGCAGAAGCAGGAGCTGCAAGCCGTCCTGGAGTCTTTCTCACCGATGTTCACGGAAACACCTGGAAAGACTGACATCCTGCTGCACCGCATTGAAACCGGTGACGCGCCTCCTCGGAGGTGCAACCCTCGACCGATCAGCGTCCACAAAAGGGCACTCCTTGATGCGGCGCTCGAGGAAATGATCGACACCGGTTCAGTACGTGAGTCGAAGAGCCCCTGGGCGTTCCCCGTTGTTCTCGCTCCGAAGAAAGACGGAACAGCCAGACTCTGTGTGGATTACAGGCGGCTTAACGATGTGTCCGTACGAGACAGCTACCCTTTCCCCAGCATTTCCTCCGTGATGTACGCGCTCGGTAACGCGACCGTGTTTACAACGCTGGATTGCAGTCGCGGGTTTCTTCAGATCGAGATTCACCCATCAGACGTTCCAAAAACTGCTTTCATCTGCCACAGAGGGTTGTTCGAGTTCACCCGACTGCCGTTTGGCTTGTCTAACTCTCCGGCCAGTTTTCAACGCCTGATGGATGTTGTACTTGGGAACTCGAAGTACGAATTCGCCATGGCATACATGGATGACGTGGTTGTTTTCTCGAGAACCATTGAGGAGCATGTCGAGCATCTTCGCATTGTACTTGAGCGAATGCGTAATGCTGGGCTCACGATTCATCCCGGAAAGGTTCAGTTGGCCGCGCCCAAGATTAACCTCCTTGGATTCGTTGTTGATAACGGCACGCTCCGCCCCAACGAAGATAAGTTGCGCGCACTAACCGAATACCCGAGCCCCCATGACGTAAAGAGCCTACAAAGATACCTCGGAATGATTGCGTTCTACCGGGATTTCATTCCGCACTGTTCCGAGATATCCCAACCGCTCAATCACCTTCTAAAAAAAGGCGTCAAGTGGTGTTGGGCCGAACAACAACAATGTGCATTCGTAGCTCTTTCAAAAGCCGTGACTGACAACGCTTGTTTACAGCTCCCAGACTTGAACAAGCCGTTCGTTCTGCAGACAGATGCAAGCGACTGTGGCCTGGGTGCTGTCTTGCTGCAGGAGTATGGCGGTGTGCTTCGGCCAGTTGCTTTCACGAGCCACACGCTAACTCCAGCCGAGCGCAACTACAGTGTCGCAGAACGTGAATGTCTCGCCATTATTCATGCTTTGAAGCGCTTCGATATGTACCTAGATGGCGCAACGTTCCAGATTCAATCTGATCACTTAGCGCTATCATGGCTAAGGGGACTTAAGAATCCAGCTGGACGTCTTCGCTCGTTGGGCGCTTACGCTACAGCAGTACGACTACTCCATAGTGTACCGCCCGGGGTCAACCAACAAAGTTGCTGATGCGCTCTCTCGTGCTCCACTTCCCGAGGAACACTCGCAGGATACCCATGGCTTGGTGACCATCGCGGCCACGGCACGAGGATCCCCAGATTCACGGTGGGGTACATTGGTGAGCCGCGAGGAGCTTCGCAAGGCGCAGCTGGATGACGGGCTCTGCCAACGCGTGTCCGCCTGGCTGGCAGCAAGAGGTCCAGTCGACCGCCCAAGTGACAAGGAGTTCGACTCCTACTTGATGAGCGACGACGACGATCCGGATGGCTCGGCGTTCCGGACAGTGATACCCCGCAAGCTACGTAAGCTTTTCATCCGATACATGCATGACTCTGCCTTGGCAGGACACAGCAGTGGGAGCAAAACTTATGAAAAGTTATCACAAGTTGCTACCTGGCCAGGCATGAGGCAGGATGTGCTCCGATACGCTCGTAGCTGCTCGGTGTGCCAGAAGGCAAAACCACGTGGTGGTCAGCCCCCCGGTCTCATGCAACCAATCGTGAGCCAGAGCCCTTGGCAGATTTGTTGCTGTGACGTCATGGGCCCCTTCCCACGTAGTACCCGCGGCAATCAGTACTTGTTCGTGGTAACCGACCACTTCACGAAGTGGGTTGAGTTATTTCCTTTGCGGAAGCTAGATTCGCAAAAAATCTGGGAGTGTCTACTCGAAACATTCGCTAGGTTTGGCTTTCCTGCACAGCTTGTAAGTGATAATGCCTCCTATCTCACGAGTAAGGTGTTCGTGGACGCATGCGCAGTGCTGGGAATTAAGCACAAAAGAACTTCCCCATACCACCCGCAAGCAAACATCACGGAAAGGGTAAATCGGAACCTTAAGATGATGTTAGTGGCCTACACAGAGCGCCACAAAGACTGGGACGCGAAACTGCCCGAGCTGGCATTCGCAACCCGTACGACCACTAATCGGTCAACGGGTCTCACTCCCTGCCCAATTGAATTTCGGCAAGGAGCTCGCGTTCCCGCTTTTTAACAGTCTCCTTTCTACAGAGTCTGGGGGAAGGCTTCGCCCCTACGTGAAGTTCGCAGAGGACCTGCGAAAGCGCTTCTCCGATAACCTTCGAGAGGCCCGAGAGAATCTCGACGTCGCCCGAGTACAGCAGGCAGAACAGTACAACCAGGGGCGACGTGACTTGCAGTTCGAGGTGGGAGATTTTGTACTCCGGCGTACTCACCCACTGAGTGACGCCGCTCGAGGCTTCGCAGCCTCCCTCGCCAACAGGTGGGAAGGTCCGTTTCGCGTGCGTGAAAAGTGCTCACCACTCACTTACAAACTAGTTCACTGTGAGTCTAGTGAGGAAACCGGACCTGTTCATGTCACCGACCTTAAACGATTTTTTCAAGCAGAAGACGAAGATTCCTCGCAGGACCGGAACGACACTGACGGCAGTCCCGTTCCGGAAACCCCCTTGTCTCTACCAGGGTGGCGGTATAACCTGTGACGTCGGTGACACGAAAGAGAGAGGAACCTTTTTTTTTTCTTCGGCTTCGCCTCTCTCGCATTTTGGGGGTAGTTTTCTACTTCCACGGATCTGCTCCCTTTTCAAGAGAGGGGGGAGAAGATTGTGTGCCCACCTCAGATTCGTTATTTTCAACTTTCTGGAAGGGGTGCGAGGATAACGTCGGGCCCAACCCTCAACTGAGCCCCATGTCGTCTGCTTTCTTGTTTTTCTACGAAGATGGCTCGTGGTGAACACCGTCACCACACCCGCCATCGGAACGACACGGCGGCCGGGCTTGTGCTGGACCGGGGCGCCAAGGACGTCGGCGCGTCAGGGGCGGCCCAGGGAACCATGGACCGCTACCACCCACAACGGGACTGAGCGGCAGCTAACTCGGATCAAGGAGGATCACGCGGAGAGCAGCAGCAGCAGCAGCCGCCTGCTGGAGCCGACTTAGAGCAACAAGGTGGCCACCAGCCGAGCCCCGAGCCAGAACAAGGAGCTGGAACGACAGCGGACGCCGAACGCATCGCGCTCGTCCAGCAGGCGCCGGCCGGACTTGGAACGTCAGTCCGCCCGGCAGCGCCATCAACCCCCTGACGCCCACAACAACGTCTCCGTCATCAACATGCCGGACGAAGCTTGAGGGGGGGGAAGTGTGGGCACCCTGGCGGTTTCCCAGCCCAGTTGCCC
Source organism: Ixodes persulcatus (assembly GCA_013358835.2). Classification (NCBI taxonomy): domain Eukaryota; kingdom Metazoa; phylum Arthropoda; class Arachnida; order Ixodida; family Ixodidae; genus Ixodes; species Ixodes persulcatus. The sequence goes on along the minus strand of JABSTQ010010183.1, from coordinate 283,756 downwards.
GACTGCGAGGCAAAGGTGCCGAACTTTTCCCGCGTGGCGGCGACGTCACGCCAGCCACGCGCACATCGGATCCCTATTGAAAATTCTCTTTTGTATGAGAAATTTCTGTGTCCAATAAACACATATGAATCATACAAGATATATAAGAACATATAAGATCCATATAAGAACTATATAAGACCTTTATAAGAACTATATGAGATGCGTAAGAACATACTAGCGCCATATAAGAAACCTGTGAGAGGTTTCTTATAAGTTTCTTATATGGTTCTTATATATCTGATATAGTCCTTATACAGTTCTTATATAGTTCTTATATGGTTCTTATACGTTCTTATATATCTCGTATGATTCATATGCGTTTATTGGACACAAGAAATTTCTCATACAAATGACTTTTTTCACTAGGGATGCGCCGCCTTGATAAGGGAGATCAGAGGCGGCGCACGGGGAGTCGCTGCCTGGACTCCGGCACCGTTGGTAGCAATGTTAATCGTCTTGTCCACGTCCCATTAAATGTAGTTTCTTGTTGTTGAAACCGTTGGCTCCGTGTTATTCCTCCGGGTCGGGTATGCAGCAAGGCAAACCGACCACAACCTTTATTGTAATGTTGGACAGGTTCTCGTGAATGATATAATGTCTGTAACTGCAGACAATTGAACCAGAATGTACAAAAAGAAATACGCCTTTTTTGGAAGTGCAATTATCATTACCGTGTTTGCACGATTTAACGCGCCACCGATTCTTACACGCAGGCAATTTTAGTTCCCAGGTATTGAAAAATTTAATTGCTGCCGATTCTGCCGCGCAGGTAAAATAATGGACATTGAACACATACCTCATAGAACCGATTTTATGAAATGCACGCCAATACACAAAAATAAATACCACGCATATGTCGCCGTTGTTGGAATCTGGCAATGGTTATTCGCTGTCCACAGACCGCAGAAGGTCATCCTTGCTTTCGTCTAAAGCGTTTGAGGTGCCGTGCTTCTTGCGCTTGTACGAGTGCGCGACCGTCGCCTCTTAGAGGGACGTCTTCCAAACAACACTTCGAAGCTCGTCGGGTCGCTGGGATTGAGAGGCCATGCAGTGTCGCTCCGTTGTTATCGTTTCTCGCCAGCGTGATGACGTTTCGTTCAAATAAAGCCTCCTATACCATCCCTCTACCACTGTACTTGGGCATGTCCTTCCCCCGTCGGAGTAGGAGTCATGCCCGTTCCTAAACCCACTACAACCTCCTGGGAGGCCGCTCTACTCAGCTCACAGCCCGAGCGGCAGCGAGCGCTGCTCGAACGGGCTAGACGGGTAGCGGTGGCCTGCGGGGCCTTGGACTTGGGGACCTGACCCGGGGGGCTTCATCACTGACCAGACTCAATTAAAGTTTTTACCACCACCACCACCTCCTATACCCGTTTTCACCTCAAGAAAAAAAAAAGTGAAAGCCGTTTACAACTCCCTGTAACGCCGAATTGGAGCGCAGCTCTTGAGGGGGAGGAGGGAAGGGTACTCAGGGGAGGGTATACCCCTCCTCCTCCTCCTCCCCTCATTCTTCAATTCCTCCGGGGGGGGGGGGTCACGTGACCCCGGGGAGGGGGGGGGGGTCGCGCGGTGCATTATGGGAAATGTCCTATAATGCACCGCGCGAGCCCCCCCCCCCCGGGGTCACGTGACCCCCCATCCCCCGGGGTCACGTGACCCCCCCCCCCCCCCCCGAGGTCACGTGACCCCGGGGGGGTGGCTCGCGCGGTGCATTATGGGATATTTCCCATAATGCACCACGCGGTTACGCCGACGGCGACGCCGACGCCGCTCAAGCCGCGGAAACGGGCGCCTAAGAGCTGCGCTCTAAAAAGCATGTTTTGCACATTGTTCATACGCGGCGCGAAGTAGTCCTCACGAGATTTGGTTGTCGAAAGAAAAAGTGATGCTTTTGGTGTTTGGAACGTGTACGTCTTGATAAGATAACATATATCTAATCTAAAATTCACCTACATATATCCTAATTCTCCACGTAAAGGGGGAGATTAGTAGTGCTCCGCGAGGAGCCGGACTTTTTTTACTGCTGTTCTTGAGGTGAAAACGGGTATAGTGGAATTTATTTTGTTTTTCCATCTTAAAACAGCAGACACGAGTCCGTAAAGGCGAAAGAATGCGCGATACGGATACCAAAATGGCGAATGTAAACAAACGGTCACGAAGGCGATTGAGCTAGCTGCCTTATTGCGTTTTTTTGAGTTTTGGTTTTCGGTTTCGATTGTAACGCGCATGTAATTTTAGGCACCGATTTGGCGAAAAAAGTGTGCGTTAGAATGGTGCAAACACGTTAGTTACATTATTAGCCAGAATAAACAGGTATGTGTGACTGTCTGGCAGCACATATTCTATAATATTTTTTTTCATGGTACAGCAATATACTGTATTTATTCCAAGATAGGTCACCATTTTTAGGCCCTATTTTAAAATTAGGAATGAACCTATAATTGTGAGAAAATATCCTTGCCAATTAATATAACCGTGATAGTCTGCCGCCTCAGCCACTTCCCCAAGCACTCCAGTGTGGATTGGTGAAACTTGACAGAAAAGCTCTCTCTAAGTGGTGAAGCTTCACACGAAGGACACAGTGCAAGTAGCCACAGTGTGGCATCATGCAGTTCACTGTTCTGGGCGTTCAGACAATAGTGTTGCCAGCGCTGTCGACAGGTGAATTTCAGCTAGAGTGACAATGGATGCTGCGGAATAAGTATTCACATGGATTTTTCTTTCCTTTCACTTTAAGGGACCCTGCAACCCTATTTAAGCGTCTACCTTTCTTGCAGTTTCCACATCTCTTCAGGTTCGGGCCAGCCAGCGGGTAGAAGAGAGTAACTAAATATCAGTGCGTCATATTTTCACTGGACGACGCAGAAACCTCCTCCACCTACGGGGGCCACCCGCGGTGCCGAAAGCGCGCGATATGTGAAGTCTTTGGTCCTAGGCTTACTATTGGTCAGAGCCGCTAAAAGCTTCTTTTTAGTCGAAATACAAAATATAAGTGGCGCGAACCCTTTCAATTATTTATAACCCCGCAGGGGGCGCCTGCGAAAGCAGGTGTTTGGGGAGTGGCGTCAAGGTATATGTACAGATGGTAGCGAAACATGGGCCAAAACACGGTACAAAACAAATTGCCAGCGACATCAACCTAGAGGGTCACGTGGTTGCGGTGCGTTTGCAGCCATAGAGTTATTATAATATACGCTAGAGGTTCAACTGGCGCTAGTGTGCTGTTGCAAATTGAAGCAGACAGCAAACAGTCGGAAATTGACTTCCGGTAATGCATTTCTATGGAAAAAAGCGAGTGAATTTCCTCTCTGCGCTCGATTATAAAAGCAAATATCACGAATAATTCGTACGTACTACGCACATTGGAACATTTCCCAGTCACGCAGATTAAATAATTGGTCAGTTACGGCCTTTTTTATTTTAAAATCGTAGCGTGAAAAACGGTGCTAAAACCGCTTCGTACATGTATTTATGTGCACTGTCGGAAACTGTTAGCGCGAACACGGAGTCTGCGCTTTCCAGTACGAAGGACAAGTGGAAAATCGGCAAGAACTACGCAGTAACACTGGATAAGTAACTCCTTGTGTTTGCAGACGATCAAAATAAATTGAAAGTCACGTAATATAGTTCGATTTTCAATAAATAAGTACTGCTTTATTCTTTCTGCTCATGAATATGTGCGAAGATGCTTGTTCTGGGTTCAAATTATCATCACCCGCACGCTCCAAATCTTTGCAAATAGCGAGAAGCCAGAGAGCAGGTGCCCGATAAAAACTGCCCGACATAGAAAATAAAAAGAAAGCACACCTTTTGTAGCCCACGTACTTTATTCTTTACGTTTCGAACGTTTTTTTTTTTTTTTTTTTAACCACTCGTAAAGATACACGACGGGGTCATTTTCATATAGTGACAGGACGGGCATGTTAGCAAAATATAAGCACCAACGGAATACTGGCGAACTTTGAACCTACTCTACATTCCTTTCGATCGTTATTTTGCTTAGAATCGTCGCTCGTTTTCACATACCTGCCATTGAACAGAGGTTTGGGCCTGAAATATAGCGAAGTTTAACATCGTTCAGCGGTAAAGAAAAAATGCTGTAACTAAAGCCATTACACTTTCACAATATTAATAAAGGTACATACTATCCGGGACAACCGAAATAACAAAAGTTATTCATGTTATTTTCCGGCGAAAAGACAAAATTCACGCGCGTTTTCCTTTAGGAATACACAGGAAGACTGGAAAAGTAGACTGCATGCTGTCTGCTTCAATTTGCAACCGGAAGTCCCGTAGACACTAGCGCCAGCTGAGCCTCTAGCGTTTATTGTAATAACTCTATGGCAAACTATAAACCCCATAAAAAATAAAATTATATTAAATTAAATTATAGTAAGTTGTATTTTTAAATTTTGTATATTACTGTTAGTTATCTGAAATAAGCTTTATTGCCCTCGAAAAAAGCAGAAATAGGTTATTTACTAATAATATACTAACTAGAGTAACTGTATAGGCTCTGCTTGCAGAGCCAGAGTATCGCGTTCCTTTTCCTTTCGCCGCCATCTCCGTATTGGCGGAGGAGTGGTCACGTGGGCAGAAGTGGAGCCGACCTTCGTGCGGGAAAGCGGCCTTCCAGAGCGCCGCGTTTTGGGGGAACTTATTTCCCGCTTTGAGTTCGAAAAATATAGATCCTAGACTAAAATTGAACGAGCCAAAGGCTTCCTAAGTCATTGAACATTATGTGCGCCAACTGGGTACAGTACAATCCTGGTTTTTATGACGCGAGCGATGTTTTAGGACATCCGTTTCCGAGGTATGGGAAGCAGACGACACAGACGACGATCGCCGCGTCTGCGGCTCTCGCGGAGTGATACGCGATACGCGACCGGCACATCCGGCCAGCTTGGCGAGTCGGCGAGCTCTCGTTCGAAAGGGAGGGGACGGCTTTTTCGTTAGCCGCTGCGTCATTTACCGCAATGAATTTTGCATGTGCGTAAAAGAGCCCCGTGAAAATGACAGGCTGCTGTGATACGAAGTGCACGAATCGAGCGGACGGCGACAAGAGCTTGTACCGGATTCCGACGGCGAGACACTCGAATTCGCAAAATGGGAAGAACTTTAGATAAAAAAGAAAAAAAAAAAGGTGTGCACAATTTTAGCATGAAGGTTCGGGTGCTCGACTTTACTCAGATTCGCATATAATTGGGACGCACGACGGTAAAGCACTGCTCAGTCTACCAAAAACCAAATAAACTGTCTGCTAAAAAAAAAAAAGAAAGTCACAGGTTGAGCAGCGGCAGCCGCTCTTCGATTAAACACAAGGGGAAAATAAGGAGGCCTGCGTTCTTTTGCGTCTTGCGATCGCTCGAGGGGAAAGGTCCTCCAAAAGTTGGGCAGACAGCGGGCTCACGATGCTATATGCGCCCCGGCAACCACGACTTGACGACTTAATAATAATAATAATAATAATAGTTTATTTCCATGAAGCATGGTGGAACAAAGGGTAAAAGCCTCAAAGGAGGCTTGACCAGCCCTCGGCCCCGTACATTGGCATTGCAGCAGAAAATAAACAAAAACAAATATATATATATATATATATATATATATATATATATATATATATATATATATATATATGCACGAGATTAAAAAAAAACAGTTATTAATCACCTAAATAGATGGTATGCACAGTCGTTGCAGAAAAAATCCGAAAAACACAAAGAGTACATTCTATATAGCATAAACAAATTAAAGAATCATTTGAGTGGGGGAGGTAAATCACTGCTACAGATAAAGAGAACGCAAAGCCTTGAAGGAGATAGTATCAATACAAATTTCTTTTTCTAGAAGGAAATTTAACAGTTTTGGTATGGTATATCGCAGCATTTGCCTACCATAGTTAGTAGAACAGTACACAACCTTCCAATGCTCCATGTGTCTAGTTAAGTGAACGTGTAGATTTGGTGTCAATGCCGCTAGAGTTGACAACGATTTATAATGTTTCATTTTCTCTGATTTTAAACTCAGAATCAATCTGTATTCATAAAGGCTATGAATTTTTAATAAGCTAAACTTCTTAAACAAACTGCCTGTATGGAAATCATAAGGCAGGTTGCATAATATTCAAACCATTTTTTTCTGCAGTAAAAATAATTTTTGCAGGTTTGTGAAAGTGGTGTTACCCCAGACGAGGTTGCAGTAGCTCAGATGAGAATAAAATAAAGAATTGTAAATTAATAGCTTCACACTGACTGGTAGTGTTTTGCCATTACGGAATGTCAGACCTATGATGGTAGATAATTTTGCAAGTAAGTGGTTAATGTGACTGTCCCACAACATATGTTCCGAAAATATGACTCCAAGACTTTTAAAATTACTTACAATTTCAATTGGCGTAGAGTCAAGCACAATCCTTCCCGTTAGATTTACGCACTTATTCTTGGGTCGAAATATGATAGCTTTAGTTTTATCAGTATTAATTTTTAAGTAGTTATCTTTTGCCCATGCCCCAAGTTTGGACAAAGTGTCATTGGCGATTGTGACAAGATCATCGCTATTATCTGAAGAAAAGAATAGGCTACTGTCGTCGGCATACTGTAAAACCCTTTATTTTCGCGGCCCCTATTTTTCGCGAATCTGTCACAGAGGACATAATCGCGGCCACTAAATTTCGCGAATTGAAGACGTCTGCATTGAAACTCTTAAGGATAGAAATTTTCGCGTGCCCTTAAATTTCGCGCATTTTTCAATACGCGAAATTCGCGAAAATTAAGGGCTCGCGAACATTAAGGGTTTTACAGTATATGACAAATTTTGCAGGACTTATGTTTACAATGTCATTAATGTACATATTAAAAAGAAACGGTCCAAGAATGCTCCCCTGTGGGACACCTGAGTGAATAGGTTTAACGTCAGAAGAGAATTGGCCAATAGAAACATATTGGCAACGGTGTCGCAAGTAGGAGCGTAGAAGTTCTAAAGGTAACCCGCGGACACCATAGCGCTCAAGTTTTTTAAGCAAGATATTATGGTTGATAAAATCGAAGGCTTTCGTGAAGTCCACGAATACACCCAGAACCTGCTTTTTTTCCTCGAAATTTTTCAAAATATATTCTTTTTGCTCTAGTAATGCTATTTCGGTCGATCGACCTTTTCTAAAACCAAATTGAGCGGGAGTCAGCAGGTTATGCTTATCAGAAAATGGAACTAGACGAGTATGTATTATTTTTTCTAGGCCTTTAGAGAATAACGGGAGGATAGAAAGGGGTCGGTAGTTGCTGAGAATATTTTTATCACCCTTTTTATGTAACACTGCCACTTTTGCCATCTGCATCTTTTCAGGAAATAACCCCGTTGTTAAGGACAGATTGAAAATGTGACACAGACAGGGTGCTACCAAGTCAAGTATGTATTTAATAGGTCGAATTTGCAAATTATCGCAGTCACAACTACTGCTATTTTTCAGTTGCATAAAGACGGAGCAAACCTCAGAACTTGTGACGGGTTCAAGAAAAATAGAATGGTTATTACTATACTCTAAGTAACTGCAAAACGCATCTGTGGTAGTATTGTCACTAACTAAGCCCGCAAAGTAGTCACTGAAAGTGTTAGCTAAAAAACTACCATCCAAGTACACCCCTTCATGGACAATGCTATCTACAGGCTGCCGATTTGGAACGCGATTTAAAACGGAGTTTAATTTCCTCCATATCACATCCGCACGTGTAGATTGCGCCTGAAAAGAGTTTGTATGATACACTGTCTTAGCTTTTCGTAGTATTTTTGTTAATTGATTTCGATATACCTTAAAACTTAAAAGCTGAGACGGTTCTCTTGTTTTAAGGAATTTCTGGTATAGCATATTTTTTCTCTCAATTTTCTTCAACATATCAGGCGTTATCCATGGCTTGCGGATCTTTTTAGACACTTTCAAGGTTTTCCAAGGAAAACGACGATTGTAGATAGTTGTAACTTCCCCCAGAAATATATTATACGCAAGATTAACATCCTCGCAGTTGTATATTGGGCTCCAATTAATTTCAGAGATATCTGCTTTAAAAGCATTTAATCTGTCGTTTGTTATGTCTTGAAATACAAATGTTCCCGTGTTTCTAACGTTTTTATATGGTTTGGTATTTAAGCATAGGAATATTGGAAGGTGGTCACTAATATCATAACTTACCGTTCCGGATGTAATCTTATCAGGCTGTGCGTTCGTAATAAAAAGATCGATCATTGTTTCACTACGCACTGTGACTCGAGTGGGAGATTCAAGAACGCTGACACATCCGTTTGTTTCGATTAAAATATTAAATTCACGCTTACAAGCGCTATCTTTCAACATATCGATATTGAAGTCTCCCCCCAAAATTAAATCGGAATGGTTATCATTTACGACCTGTAAAAACCGCTCGCAAAACTGAAAGAAGAAAATACTGCGGCCATCTGGTGGTCGATAAAGGACACTTATAACAGTATTCCCTGTTCTCACAGAAAGCACTTCATAGTCTCGAGTGATACAGCAATAATCAACCCAAAGTTCACATTTTATTGATTTATTTACAAGTAAACACACACCTCCCCCGCGACGAGATGTGCGATTCAAAACGTAACTGGAGTATAATGGCATTTGAAGTACTTCGGTTTCTGTTGCATACCACGTTTCGGTTAGCATTATTATATCGAATGAAAATTGAAACTGTGCAAAAAGAACTTCTAGACTAAGCGCTTTATTTTTAGCAGATTGTGCATTAACGTGAAAACATTTAAGAAAACACTCGTCCTCGTGACCAAGAAGCTGTTTCAGGTCCCGAGGAAGCACATTATCATGATAAAGCATTACAAAAGACGGATCCTTCTTTTAATCTTTCACGTGGCATCTAACGCAGTTTTAGCAGAGCATCTGCAGACTCAATCACAACCGCCCGATCACCTGCCTTTCGTCTCACGAGAATTTTGCCATTCACATGCCAAGCAAACTGATAAGACTTCTCTTTCGCCCATTCTTTTGTCGTCCACAGTAGTGCTTTGTTCTGCTTTGTCATATTTTCCAGTAAATAGATCTTGTTGTCTCGATCAAGCTTTTTCTTGATGTGCAACCACTGATTGCGAGTAGTCTGCCTCAAAAATCTTACAATGATAACAGGTACTTTATCTGGCTTAGCGGCAAGTCTGTGAACGGCAGTAACCTCATTTATAGTCAGTGGTCGCACATCAATCATTTGGGCCACCTCATTTAGCTTGGCAAGCAGGTCCTCCTTTTCTGAATACGGGACGCCATGTATTTCGAGGTTAAGTTGCCTGCTGCGCCATTCCAATTCATTCACTTCGGCCCTGAGTGACTTCATTTCTTCATTAGAAGCCGCCCCAGCTTGCTCAATGTTAACTACGCGTCTTTTTAGGTCCTTCACTTCTTTGTCTTGATTTTTGACGTGTACCATTAGGTCATCGTATTGTCTAGACATCATTTGAACAGAGCTCTCGATGCCAACCACTGTCTCCCTGAGGCTTAGAAGACTGTCCAGTTTTTTGTTTATTGCAGTAAGCATGCTCGCCACACCGATCTCTTCGTTTATTTCTTCCTCGCGTTGGCTTCCTCGTGCCCTTGCCGTGGCGCACGTTCGACACTGCCAGACCTGGCGGAAAGATGCACCTTTTGACCTGTATTCTGTCTTTGTAACGCCAGAACAATCACCAGTGTGATACTGGTATTTGCAGTCCACACAAGTCAGATAAAACTTATCCTCTGGTAGCGATTCGTTACACACCAAGCATGTCATGTTCGTACATCAAAGCCAACAGCGAACAACAATATGGCAGCAGCGGCAACAGCAAGGAAGTAGAAAAAAAAAAAAAGTTCGGAACACACACTAGTATGCAAAAAGAACCAACCTGTGCGTAATGAAGACAAGTCTTAGCGTGGTGTACAATCCGTGCCGCCGCCGCTGCCAAAGACCGCAGCCGTCTTCCGCAGGCTCTTTTCTTCGTTCTTCACGATGACGTCACTCTCTTGCGTCCAATGAGGATGCAGCCGGGCCTGAAGACCACAGGGACACGAGGCAGCCTGTTGCAGCGATAGCCAGGCGACGATGTCAGCACGGTGGTCGAAATCTTCAACCTCTGGATGCCGAGCCTGTGCGTAATGAAGACAATTCTTAGCGTGGTGTACAATCCGTGCCGCCGCCGCTGCCGCGGGACCCGCGGGTGCGATTTCTGCGATCGAGAGGGAAACAGGAAACGACGGGACAACGATCACGCGCATGCACGGCTCGTCGTCGCACGCCGCACTATTTGCCTTCCGCAGCGCGCCGCAGCACGCCACAGCACGCCGCCTCGCGTCTGCGCCTTCGTGCCCCTGCAAAAACCGACCGTGGCTTCCCGCAGTGCTTGGCTCCAGAATGGCACATTGCGGTACTCTAATACTAACTTGTTCTTAGCGCCATCTGAACTCCACAAGCAACAAGGCTGGCTTGTAATAGCGATAATTTGAAGAGACCTCGTGCTGCGCGAAAAGACCGGCTTTTGACGTTCGTCTGCTTGTTGTTTCTCAGGACTCCGCGTTATTTTTGAATTGTTCTACCGGTACTTTACACAGTTTGAAAAGTTTTGTTCGCTCAGCGTGATTACCCCAGTTACGTGCGCGGGAGCGTAACGTCAGAGTGATATAGGATCGGTCGCCTTTGTGCGGTTGGACGCTTCTACGTCCGACGGGCTCAACGTCCTTTATGACAATAGGGAATTGTAGTAGAACGTTTTTCTCCTCCGCTACGGTATCCCTGAAGAAAACGCCGCAGCTGCGCATGCGCGCCGCCAGCCTTATCTGCATAGTTCAAGGTCTTGTGGCGGATTGCGGAGCGCTATCCGGGTGCTTAGCGGGTAGCGGAAACGGTCTACTACAATTCCCATGCATTTATGCATGTAGACGTTGCTCCGTAGAAGGACGCCGAAAAGACGACAGCGCGGCTGGCGTCTCGCTGCATCGGTTTCCTATCGACACTCGCAGGTGAGAATCTGTTACTGTCAGTGAGATGCCTGCTGTGTTGTGCTAAGTGATGCCATGCCCCCCTTGAAAAGTATTTTTCTATCTGTTGTTAGTTTTCATAAATCTATCACGGTTGGCTGGATGTGCACAATGACAAATAACAAAGCTACCCTCGGCCCACTACTGCACTGCCTGGAGGCGTGGCGTGTTGTTACTAGAACTGCTTAGCTTTCAATTCGCTCTTCCTTTGCACCGTTGTTTGCGCTTATTATGAAATCGCCCAGGATAATCAAATTTACCTGTGCTGGTTTGGCCTACAGGAGTATGGGGTCATAATCATCGACGCTCTAACCAATATGTTAGTATGTTATCAAACTTTTTGCTGTTCTTGGGTTTAAAAACCTTGTACAACTTGACAAGGAATGCAAGTTCTTATTGGCTACCATTTACATATTTATAAACACTCTTGGAGTTAACTGATATGGGTTATTTGTCACCTTGCAGCATCAAGCAAGGGCCGCCGCATTGACAAGAGAAAAATGGACGCACTGACAGCCAAGGTACGACAGATCCAACAACGAAACAAGAGGCTGCAAAGAAGGCTGCAACGGCAGCGTCAGATGAGGACTGTTGCTGAAGTAGTTGAGAGTATCCGCGTTCATGTGTCTCCAGCCGTCACTGCACTCGTTGAGGTCCAGCTTAGGATGAGGGATGTAAGCGGGTTCGGTCGAGGATGGTGCAGCCAGAACAGGGCTTTGGCTTTGGGCCTCTTTTTCATGGCCCAAAAGACTGTAAGTATTTTAGGCGACTGCTTAGGTTTTCACCAGTCTGATCACTGCAGCTGTGGCTTCAGTGTGTTCCACTGAGAGTTGGATTTTACCCCGACATTCTCGAGCGGGTAAAGAGGCGAGCAACTTCCTTTTCACGAGCCGATCGGGCCGGCGGCATAGTCTTTGATGAGATGCACATTAAAAAAGAGGTCTCAGACAACCCCTCATCTGACAGGTTCGAAGGGCTTGAATAGCATATTAGAGCGCAGCTCTTAGGCGCCCGTTTCCGGCTTTAGCGGCGTCGGCGTCGGCGTAACCGCGCGGTGCATTATGGGAAATATACCATAATGCACCGCGCGAGCCCCCCCCCCCCCGGGGGTCACGTGACCTCGGGGGGGGGGGGGGGGGGGGTCACGTGACCTGGGGGAGGAGGGGGAGGGGGTCACGTAACCTGAGGGGTCACGTGACCCCCCGAGGTCACGTGACCCCCCTCCCCCTCCTCCCCTAGGTCACGTGACCCCCCCCCCCCCCCCGAGGTCACGTGACCCCCGGGGGGGGGGGGGGCTCGCGCGGTGCATTATGGTATATATACGTGACCCCCCCTCCCCCTCCCCCTCCGAGGTCACAGATCACGACCCCCCTCCCCCGAGGTCACGTGACCCCCCCGGAGGAGATTGAAGAATGAGGGGAGGAGGAGGAGGAGGGGTATACCCTCCCCTAATTACCCTTCCCTCCTCCTCCTCAAGAGCTGCGCTCCAATTCGGTGTTACAGGGAGTTGTAAACGGCTTTCACTTTTAATGGTGCGCAAGATGCAAACCTGTCAAACACGGCTGTCGTGTTTCTGGCAAAAAGAATTCGAACACCATGGAAGCAGCCACTTCGCTACTTTTTTGCTCATAAGGGCACGACTACCATTGTCCTACAGGATCTTCTTTACCAGTGCTACAGCGTCCTTGTGGATGTTGGCCTGGAGCCAGTAGCTGTGGAATGGCATCAGGGGAGCCAGAACGTCTCTTTTTTCACGCCTTGTAATTTCCGAGAAGCCTTACATATATGTCAATGGCAAACCCCTCTTTTTCCTTTTTGATGCTCTGCACCTGCTAAAGTGCCTCAGAAACATGTTATTTAAGTATTACTTCAATGTTTGTGATCACGTAGTGAAAACCTTGTACATAAAGAAAGCTCATGAAAAGGACCGGACACTTGAGATCCGTTCTATGCCCAAGCTGAACGAGAAGCACTTTAGTTTGACGTTCTGCTAAAAGACGTCTGTGAAACTAGCGGCCCAAGTGTTTAGCAACCACTGTACTGCTGCAATGTATGCCTTTCTAACGTTCCAGCAATTGTCAGCTGCTGCTATTCACACAGCGAGATTCATTGAAAAAATCGGCCGTTTCTTTGACAACCTAAATAGCTCGCACAAATTTTCCAAGACGCCCTTTGCCTCTGCACTGCATAATGGCACTGTCCATGTGGAGTTTTTCAAAGAAAGCATTGAAGTTTTTGAAAACCTGCAAGCACTCGGATGTAGAAGGCAGCCAAACTGCATTCGTGGCTTCTGCTTGACAATGAGGTCTCTGAGGATGCTCTGCGATCACCTCACAGTTAATTGTGGTTTTACCTAGTTTTTAACCCGCCACTTGAACTACTGTAAGTGCTACTGTATTTGAGTGTGAAAGGCGCTGCGGACTCAGACTTTGGAAACCTGTCAGTTCCCTTCCTTTCTTCCACATCATTCGTTGAGGCTTGTGAGCGTGTATTTCGAGGCAAGCATCAACAACCTCATTTCAAAGGAAGGCATAGGGCATATTCTTTGTGTACTTTTTTATCAGGAGGTCCAAACGTATCTTGCTGTGTGTAACCACGATGTGTACGACAATTTGTTTTCACTGTTTACTAAAGTCAAACTACACTGGTTTGCACGAAAAAAAAAAAAGACACTGAACTCGTTGATGCATCAGCAAAGTGTAAAGCTAGGCAACAAGTGCAAAGGCTAAGCACGTGAGACCACACAGAGTACATTTTCAAAGCAGTATATTTGCTTTTTTAGCCTTTCGTATGGTCTAAAATACTTTATTTTCGTGGGCTCGATATTTCGTATTGTCTCTTTTGAGAAAATCTGGCGGGCGCAAAATTTCGCGATCAAGAGCGATATTTAATGCTTTTATATCCATGGATGACTTTTTTTTCGATTTTTATGAAATTGTGAAATTCTCGAAAATAGGTTATCGCGAAAAATAAGGTGCTTACAGTGTTTTGGGTTACAGACTGCTCATGTGGTTTTGTCACTGATTGAAACCTCTGGTTTTGAGGTCCAAAAAACACTGGCCTATGCCATGCAGCGTACTGGAGGGCTCCAAAATAATTTATGCGTGCACGGAAGGCTCCAGAGTACGCAGCACCATCGTACGCAAGTTAAAAAGTTTTCTGGATGATTGTACCTTGCCCAACAACGGTGAAAAAACAGCTGTTATTTTTTTCTGCTTTTTCTTAAGTGTTGAACACAGCTCTCCTCGAAACAGCTTAAAATATGGGATATTGATGGCTGTCTATAAACTGACAATGCCCACACAACAGTCAGCCAATTGTACAGTGTGTTATGTGTTATCCTGGCATAATGTGATTTATGTATTCATCTACTAGTTTTCTTCTACCTTAGAACTAAATACTGATTGCATGCTTCTGATGAGTGTCCTGGTTTAGTGGTTGTAAGCAGTTGTATGTGAATAAAATGTTAGTGCAACATTGGACTTGCATTAGAATTACTGTCGTGTGACTTTAACGCTAACGCACTCGAGTACCGGTATTGTTATCCACTTTTTTGTGAGGTGAGTCACCTTTAAGCCGCTCCAATATTTCTGAAAAAGCTGAAGGAAAAAGCAAAACGCGGTTCTTTGAAAATAGCTCTGTGGGATGAAAAAAAAAAAAAAAAAAAAGATTCTCGAAGCGACTTGCCTAAAAAAGGTGGCTGCGTAAAAGAAAACGATTTTCGTGCAGAATTAAGGGTCCAAACGAGATGGTGTAGATTGAACGAAACGAAAGAACAAACAGAAGAAAACAGAAAAAAACCGAGACTTTAGGCAAGAAGGACGACGCACTAAAAAGTTTTAAACGTAGCTTGGCACAGCTTTGAGACTTTTTAGTGTGACTAAAAAGCTTTGTTTGAGACTTTTTAGAAACCGTGATTGCAGGCAAAAACGACGATCGTCCTTTTTTCCTGCAGTCCCAGTTTCTAAAAAGTCTCAAACAAAGCTTTTGAGTCACACTAAACCAGGGGTCTCAAAGACGCGGCCCCCGGGCCGCATGCGGCACGCAACTCACTGGGACGCGGCCCGCCGGCAACCGGCTACGAGTCCCGGTTCCCCTGTCTGGAGCACTAGAAGTATGACGTCCGCCATCGTGATCTGATCTCGTTGATTCATTTTCGCTTGAAAAGTAGCTCTACTATTTAGACTTTTATACTTATGTGTGTTCATTTGACCTTTGTTTCGCTTTATTTCTTGCTTCCCAGCTTTTTATAATGTACAGCGATTCCGCTACTAGGCTGCAAGCGCGAGCTATTCGTTGAAGGATGCATTTCGGGTGCGCGAACGTGATTATCCCCTATAAAAAAAAAGAAAACATTCCTGACTGTTTTTAGAGACATATTGAGCTTCGTTAATTCCTGCGTGAATTGAGCAACAGGAACAACAGTGTACTTGCTCTCTTGTTGCATTCAACATTTCAGCACTGAAATAAATGTTAGGGCGCAAACGAGCTGATGTACACAAAATATGATTCAAAAACCCCGAGACTGCAGGTAACGACAAACACTCAAACGTCTTTTGAGTGTGTGTGTGTCAAAATACTTTTGAGTGTGTGTGTCGTTATTTGCCAGTCTCGGTTTTTTTTTAAATCACAATCCAGCACGTCGGCGGTGCGGTGTCATTTTAGTTCTTGTTATCACACCAGGTCAGGGCCAGAAGTGGTCATATGAACAAATAAAATCTAAAGATGTCACTGGCAAAATTGTGGGTTTGCAAAAAACACAAGTGGACGAGGTCCTTTCTCATTAAAAACTTTTAAACCCCCCCCCCCCCCTCCCCCTCGTCTTGCGTTGGCCCTTGACCTTTCCGGTGCGGGCTATTTGGCCCCCACACTAAAATGAGTTTGAGACCACTGCACTAAACGATCGTCCTTTTTACCTGCAGTCCCGGTTTCTAAAAAGTCTCAAGCAAAGCTTTTTAGTCACACTAAACGATCGTCCTTTTTACCTGCAGTCCCGGTTTCTTGTACTATTTAATTTTCGCGCCGAAAAGCACACCAAAGTGACGTCACGTTTTTTTTTTTTTTTTTTTTTTGGAAGTAACGTCATTTTCTGTTTATTTTTTGTTCCGCCGGAAATGCTATCACGACACATAGATGGCGCTAGCGAAGCCACATGAGCCGCCATTTTTTCGACACGTGGGCTTCTATGGAAGCTTCGCTACCATACGTACTACATATACCTTGGTGGCGTCTCCACGAACCCCGAGCCATGCGGGTTCGCCCGCCCACGTCTGGCTGTGCGTGGCTTTCCCGTGTCCGGGGAAAAGGGCATCCTGGTGGTTGAGCCGAGCCCGGGGAAGGTTTGGACCCTTCGGGGCCCCCCGGGTGAGGCAATACACCACTTCGGCCCCCACTTCTCGTAGACGGGAGTCCTGGTAAGGCCCGGCCAGGATAAAAATAATAATAATAATAATCTTTATTTGCATCAAAAAAGTACATGATGCCGGAGCCATGCAGAAAAAGCTGTCGTACTGACAGCTTGACAAGGCCGCAGGCCCCCACACTGGCAGTTAACAGCAAGCATAATTCAATTACAAAAAAATAAAGAACGAAACAAAAATTAATTTAACCGAGATGCCGATACACAAGATAACCGTTTTAAGGATTTATAGTATGCAGAAAGAAGTGACGTAGTTCCTTAAAGGTGATGAGTTCTAGCGAAATATTATTTTCATGTAATGTATTTAATAATCTTGGTAGTTTATTTTGTAACATTTCTAAGCCATATGTTGTTCTGTAGGTGTCTATTTTCCAGGAATCAATGTTTCGCGTATTATATGTTGAAACGTGTGGTCTTAGATTTGCTAGTTGTTTTAGAACACCAGCGTTATTCCTATTTTCTTGTTTAAATTGTTTGCAGAGGCGGAAATTATACATTTTTGTTATCGCCATTACGTTATACTTTATAAATAAGGGTTGTGTGCGGTAATGCCAAGGCACATTTTCTACCATTCTCAGGAATCTTTTTTGTAGTATATATATTTTATGAAGGTTTTCTTGTGTAGTTGAAGCCCAAACTAAATGGCAGTAGTTGAGTATCGAGGAGAAGAGAGAATTATATATTAACATCATAATATTTCGCGGGAGTATATGTCTATTTCGATATGTGAGGCCAAGTACCCGAGATAGTTTTGTTA
This sequence comes from Ixodes persulcatus, assembly GCA_013358835.2. NCBI lineage: Eukaryota > Metazoa > Arthropoda > Arachnida > Ixodida > Ixodidae > Ixodes > Ixodes persulcatus. The sequence continues at coordinate 266,518 of JABSTQ010010183.1, read as the reverse complement.
TTACAAAATTTATATGATGATCCCAAGATAATGCTTCCTGAAATATGACACCCAATGTCTTAAGTCTAGTCAGTCTAGTCGCCTTTTCTTCTACTATCCCCTCCAATCTTTCACCTTTACCTTTCCTGTTTCTTTTACTTCTCTCTCATTTCTCTTACTCCTTTTTCACCCCTCTTTGGCGGCAAGGGCTAACCTTGGTTGGCAATGGACCTCTGTCTTGACCCACACTTGGGTATAGTTTCCCGGCAGCACTGTTAGCGTAACGTCTCCAGCCAAGCCCTTCTTGTTATGGTGCGTTACCTAACCCCTTGTTGGGCTTGGTGGTGGGCGGTGCACCGCGGATTCCGAAAAATCTTTGCCCTCCTATGGCGCCCCTCTCTTCCAAACCCCGTTCGGGACAAGCCGTTAAAAGGCGCTGTCCTGAACACAAGACCATCGAAAAAGAACCTGAGGTAGAAAACTTTACGAAGTTTTTCGTTGTTCATTCCCTCGATGAACAGAAACCCGTGTCAAAGCTATCGCCATTTGTTGTAGCCAAAGTACTTGAACACCTTGTAGGGTTTTCCTACTAGGCTAAAAACTCCACTCAGTAGACCTCCTAGTTGAGATAAATAACAAAAAGCAAAGTGAAGCGCTGCTTAAGCTGAACACCATACTTGATGTGAAAGTGTCGGTGAGCCCTTACCGCACACTGAACACCATTCGTGGAGTCCTCTCTGAGGACGACTTCCTTCACACTAGTGAGGAAGAACTCCTCGAGGGACTCCAAGGTACCGGCGTCGTTGCCGTAAAACGGATTATGTTCAGAAAAGATGGCGAAGAAATCCCTTCAAAACATGTCATCCTCACGTTTGAAAGGCATACACTACCACAAACAATCAGGCTGGATACCTCAACTGCCACATCCGCCCTTATGTCCCCAACCCCCAGCGGTGCTTCCGTTGCCAGCGTTTTGGTCACGTCACGGAACACGCCGCTGTCGAGGGAAGGAGACATGTGCAAAGTGTGGCAGTCAAGATCACGTCTCTGACAATTGTGAGAATGTTGCCCACTGTACTAATTGCAATGGACCACACCCTACTAATTATCGCGGCTGTCTCATCTGGAAGCAAGAAAAAGAAATCATTGCTATCGAAGCCAAAGAAAATCTCAGTTATAGCGAAGCAAAGAAAAGGTATTCCTTCATGTTGAAGGGATCGTACGCTGACGTGGCACGCAGGGGTCTTGCGCCACGTTCAGAATCGAGGGCTACCCAGGTCTCACCTGAGGTTCTGGAGGCAGCCCTCAGGGCCCCACTACCCCAGCTAGGGCAGCAGTGCCCTCCTCCTCCTGGAGGAAGTGCACGGGCTGCTTCGCTGGTTCCAGACAGGCCGGCAACTGCCGTACCTGTCCGCACATCGCGGTCCTCTTCCGGGGAGAAGGGGCGAAACTCCCGCCCGACCTCCTCAGAGAGGAGCTCCTCTTCGAAAGAGCGGCACAACCCTCGTGCCGCTCCCCCTGTACCCAAGGGGCCGGGGCCCGGAAGGGGCAGAGTTGAAAGACACTCTGCCCAGCACCTCCGCTGCCTCTTCGGGTGGTCGTGGTCGGGGCATGCAACCCCGTGCAACGAACCAGCCAAAACCTTTAGGTAAAGGCTCGCCTCCAGAAGTGGAGGCGATCGATGATACCTCTGAGTCACCCACTCTTGCATCCGACCAGGATGACATGGAGTGGCAGACTCCGAAGCCCAAAGGGAAAAAGCCAGTGGTCCCTCCCAAATAACCATCATTTTAATTCTCTCAATTTTTTCATTGCCTCTCTCATTTTAATTTTACATTTCACCTTTTAAGATAAATGAAGAATTTGCATTTTATGCAGTGGAACTGTCGTGGTTGTTTACCTAATATTGATGACGTTAATTATTTTATGGATGATCTTCGGCCTATTGCCCTTGCATTACAAGAAACTCATCTTCAAGCTCACCATGCACAGATTTTAAGGCGTCATCAAGTTTTTCGTAAATATCGTTTTAATTCCACTTCTGGGGGCGTGGCAGTGATTGTGCAGAGTGGGATTGCCTGCTCCGAGGTCCCACTGTGCACCCCACTGGAAGCCGTAGCGGTACGTGTTCTTTTAGACCGTCGTATAACAGTTGTTTCTATATATTTGCCTCCAAATGTTCCCCTGCATCTCCATGACCTACAGGGACTTGTGGGACAACTCCCTCAACCCTTTTTAATTTTAGGTGATTTTAATGCCCATCATCCCATGTGGGGCAGTGCTCGTCTCGATTCTCGAGGCAGAGTAATTGAACGGTTTTTACTATCATCCCAATTATGTCTTTTTAATAGTCGAGAGCCTACATTTTTTAGTTCGGCTCACAACTCATTTACATCTATTGATTTATCTATTGCATCACCTTCATTACTGTCTTGTTTTTCTCGGCAGGTTCTTAATAACCCTTTTGGGAGTGACCACTTTCCTATTGTTTTAGAGAGCGACATTTTTCTTCCACCCTTTTAAAACGAATGCCTCGGTGGAAGTTGGACAAGGCAGATTGGTCTCTTTTTAAGTTAAACTCCACGTTGGATACATCCCTGTTTTCCTCTATGACCGCGGATGAGGCCACATTGTATGTGACGGAGCAGATAATAAACGCCGCTCAGCAGTCGATTCCCCAAACTACCGGTACTCTGCCACGCAAGTGCAAACCTTGGTGGAATAAGGAGTGTGCCATTACGCGCACGGAACAAAATAAGGCATGGGGCAAGTTCAGGCGGTATCCCACCTCAAGAAACCTGGTAGAGTTTAAAAAACGAAAAGCCAAAGCTCGGTGGACGCGTAAGCGATTCGAAACGGAAAACCTGGATGAAATATGTGTCATCTCTGAGCAGCTTTGTAACTGCTAAGGAGGTCTGGGATAGATTCAAGAAAATCAAAGGGGTCTATAGGGGTTTTACGATCCCCATTTTCAACCCTTCATCTGCATCACTGAAAGATACGGCTAACGTCCTTGCGGAGTACTTTTATTCCGTGTCCAGCTCCTCTAGTTATTCTGATTCCTTCAAGTTGTTTAAACGACGTGCAGAGCAACATAATATAGTCACAACAGGATCAGATGCCGTATCTTATACCCAGCCTTTCACACAGTATGAGCTAGAGAATGCCCTAGTTATCAAAAAGATCTCTGCTCCTGGGCCCGATGGAATTCATTACGAAATGCTGCGTAATCTCTCTACAGAGTCTCTTGAATCCCTTCTTAATTTCTTTAATTCCTTGTGGGAAAGGGCTTGTTTTCCAGCAGCTTGGAAACAGGCACACATTATCCCCCTCCTGAAGCCAGGTAAGGATTCATCTCTGCCCTCTAGTTACCGTCCGATCGCTTTAACCAGCTGTCTAGGGAAAACTTATGAAAGACTGATAAACAGGCGGCTGGTGTACGTTCTAGAAAAGGAAAGCATTTTGGATAACAATCAGTGCGGTTTCCGCAGAGGACGATCGACCTTGGATCATTTGGTGCGCTTAGAAACGGTCATACGTGAAGCATTCGTGAATAGGCAGAATTGTGTGTCAGTCTTTTTTTATTTAGAAAAAGCCTACGATACGGCATGGAGATATGGCATCCTCCAAGACCTTTATGGCTATGGAATTTGCGGTCGTATGCTGCAGTGCATAAAAGATTTCTTAACAGGGAGGACGTTTCAGGTTCGACTTGCTACCGTATTGTCGGATCCGTTCGTTCAGGAAAACGGCGTTCCCCAGGGAGGTATTCTGAGCGTTACACTTTTTATAATCAAAATGAATTCTCTCGCCCAGGTTTTGCCGCCGTCCATTGCATACTCGCTTTATGTAGACGATATCCAGATTTCAGCATCGTCATGCAATCTTTCGAGCTGTGAGCGCCAGCTACAGCTTGCCATAAATAAGCTTGCCAAGTGGGCAGATGAAAATGGTTTTAAGTTTTCTCCCTGAGAAAAGCGTCTGCGTCCCATTTTCACTACGCCGTGGTCTGTCACCAGAACCATCCCTGAAACTGCAAAGAACCTGCATCCCTGTCAGAAAAGAGCACAAGTTCTTAGGTGTCACCTTTGACAAAAAGCTCAATTTTATTTCTCACCTGAAGTCACTCAAAGAAAAATGTCTCCTAACCGCAAATATTTTAAAAGTCCTAGCCCATAAAAACTGGGGATCTGACAGAAAATGCCTTCTACGTCTTTACAACGCTCTTGTTCGATCCCGGCTCAACTATGGGGCTCCAGTTTATGGTTCTGCACGACCGTCTGCGCTCACGATGTTGGATCCAGTCCATCACCTCGGACTGCGACTCGCAACAGGCGCTTTTCGGACGTCCCCGGTCCTCAGCCTGTATGCTGAATCAAATGAGATGTCACTCGAGAAAAGACGCAACTTCTAAGCTTAACATATTACTACAAGATACTTGCGAACCGTAATCATCCAACCTACCACTCCCTCCAAAAATCTAGATTTTGTCGCGTCTTTGAGAATAAGCCAAGCATCGTAAGACCCTTGAGTTTCCGAGTACAGCAATTTTGTTCTTCACTTGATCTTTGTTTGGACGAAGTTAATCTTATGCAAAATGTAGACTGTGTTGCCCCCTGGAACATAGTGCCATTTGCTTGTGACTGGGCTCTCACAAGGTTTAATAAGCATACTGTCTCTGCCCTTATGATCCAACAGAAATTTTCTGAGCTTGAGAAAAAGTATGAAGGTTACACGCATTTTTACACTGATGGTGCTAAGACGTCGTCATTTGTTGGCAGTGCCGTGCATTCTGATTGTTTTATTAAAGTGAAACGTCTAAATACTTTCTCCTGCATTTTTACAGCTGAACTTTATGCAATATCTATGGCCATAGATTATATTCTACGGGCTAAAATAAAGCAGGCTGTCCTATTTGTAGACTCTCAGAGTGCTGTTACCGCAATATGCTCTTTGAGAGTTACTAAAAATATGCTGGTGCAGCAACTACGAAATAGGCTTAATAAAGCTGTACATGGAGGCCTAAACATAAAATTTTGTTGGGTGCCCAGTCATATGGGAATAAAAGGTAACGAGGAAGCAGACAGACTCGCTACATCCTCAGTTAATCTTACCCCGTCTCATGCCTGTTTGCCACACCAAGACATTAAACCTCTAACAAAGTCATCCCTTGTTCTTTTATGGCAGTCTGAATGGAACATGGAGTGCAACAATAAACTTCATATTACAAAGCCGGTTCTTGGGCTCTGGGAGAGCTCTTCTCACAGGAACCGATTCCATGAAGTATTATTGTGTCGTCTTCGAATCGGTCATTCTTACATATCACACAAATATCTTCTTAGTGGGGAGGACCCACCGGTGTGTGAACATTGCGGGGATACACTTACCGTCATGCATATCTTGTGGCTCTGTCCAGCTTTGGACAATGAACGTCGTACTCACTTTCCTGAATTGTTTCATTTCCAAATCCCATTCCATCCTGCTCTTTTACTGGGAGAATATCCCCTGATCCCATTTGACCGTGTGTTGATCTTTATTACTAACGCAGGTTTTATTAATCGGATCTAGTTCTGCATAGCTAATTATTATTTTGTAGCATAGTAACAACCACAGCTTGTTTTCTTTTTAATTTTGTTTGGCGCAGTATGGCCTCCGTAGCTGTTGCGCCATAAAACCCCCAAACAACAACAACAATTATTTATAAAAGTAATTTTCGATCAGAAAAAACAAAAAAACAAATGCAGTTTATAAAGTTACGTAAATAAGAAATGACCTGTCGACATACCTGCCACCAAGCAGTGGAAAAGGCGGTGCATACTGGAAAGGGGTAGGGGGATAAGGCACCGACGAGCGGCGAGCGTAGAAAGGTCCTGGATGTACGCAGCGGCGCTGCGGTCGTATGGACGAGAATCCGACCGGTTCCGAGAGTTCCCAAGGCCTTCACGAGCAGGTTTGGCTTGCCGTTTGGCGGTATGGCAGCGCGGAGTGGCTCCCGTTCTGAACTGATCTTTACCCCATGTTTGCTGTTGTTTGTGGCCAATAAAGTGTTATGCCGAATTAGTGTTTAATCGCGCAGCAAACGCAATGCCAGCCGCCCTGGCAGCCTGCTTCATACAGCCTATCATGCTTTAGTGGCGCCCTCTCAAGCCGTCGACACGGAGTGCAGCAGCTGTGTGCGCTTGCTGAGCTCACTACCCCTCCTCAAGTTCACGGCCACTGAAGCTACGACCGAGGACGTTATGAAGGAGGTTATTTTTTGCTTGTTTTTGTAATTTTAATTTTAATTTATCTTTTAAAATAAAACGAAATTCGAGAAAAGGAATAGTTTCATTAAGTTACTACCTTCAGTGCGCTCAGGTTCAGTGCAAATTAAAAACCAATAGAGGTCCTTGCAGGGTCCGTTTAAAATTGGTTGTTTATATTCAAAAACTAGTTTTTATTCTAAAAAAATTATTTAATAAAACGTTGGACCTGATTTGTCACAACTCTTTGCTATCAAAAAAACCCCTTTCAAAGTTCAGTGCCGTATCTGGTAACTCAAAATATAAAAGCATATTCACTTTTGACGAACTAGTCGCTGCCGTGATCTTCATTCACCTCATACACTTACATTCATCTTTTTTTTTTTCAATTTTTATGGTGCGGCGGTAAGAACTGACCAGTACGAAGGAGCAACCCACAAGTCCCTCGATTAAATTGCCACCATCAAAAGGCTTTAGAGCCAAACTTGTGACAAGAGATTGATTGGACAACACTCCGAAATAAACGCTTGTACAGCAGTTGTATCTAATTTGTGCGCCGTGTTGTGCTGATGTGTTGAACGTACATGCCTCATATATTCTGCACTTGGTGGCATCTTCAACATTTTCCTTCATCAGCGCCGAGAAGGTCAACATTAGCTTAGCACATATGTCATATACAGATGATGATAGTGATTAAAGTTGCCAGACTAAATTTCAAAAAGGGTCTATCCTTTTAGTTTAGAAGACCATCACTCAAGAATTATGGCCCTTAAACAGCAGTAACATACTTCATAACCTGAGGTGATGAATGACCTTTCCACATAATCTCAAACCAATGTTAATGCTTGTACTGCGACAACTTTTTTTTCCCTTTTTTTTTGCATTCCAGCTTTAACACCACCATTGGCTTCCTGAGTGCCACTTTTACCAATAGGCTGTCTCAGTGATGCCAGGAGCAAGCACAAGGTTTCTGTGTATCAAATCTTGAATGGTGCAATAAGTGTATTCATGCGAATAAATGGCTTTGAAGTTGTGACAGTGTTTGTTTTTGTAGGCAATTAAAACCCCTTGTCTTTCATGTTTACTTTTGGGAGACCCTGCTCATAACTCTATGCTATAAACTGTTTACAGAGAAACCATATGTTGGCATGGATGTGACAGTTAATTTTGTGCAATCGCTGTTTTTTTTTAAGGGGGGGGGGTTGTTCTTTTCACATATTGTGTTTTTCTGTAAATAATAACTCAACCAGTTTACACAGGAAACACCTAATCTGCAGGAAAAAATAAAGTACCCCAAAATGCGAAGGAAAATGTAAGCTGGCACTTCCTGAAACTGGGAAAACTAATCTTTTGTTATGTTCCCAATGGGGAGGCTTAGTAGATGTGTGTCATAAAACAGGTCATATTATGTAACTACTACCATGGCACATAGCTAGGATTCTGGGTATTTAGAAAAAAAAAGGAGCGAAGAGATGGTAGTTTTTTGTGCCGCTTTGGGAAATAAATTTAGATAGAACTGGCAAGCTGGCGAAATTTTTCATGTAAACCGAAGTTTGAGGAGGAAAAATTTTACACGATTTGATCAAATACAGTTGTAACATTTGTATTCAACGTGCTTGTCTCTAAACAAGGCTTCCTCTCCCAAGTTCAAAACCACTCGCGTCAATTGTGAACACCGTCATTAACTCAATATTTATTGCTTTGTTCCTGATATCTTGATAAGTACCTCACAAAAGGGTGAAACCAAATAAACACATTCAGATAATGCTTTCATTTTGACGATAGGTGAAGAGACCGGCTCAAACAAGCAAAATATTTGCGAAATGTAATGTATACGTTTGTTGTTTCTTGCTTTATGTGTTATCAGCTAAAAGAGGCTGAGACCTTCATTGGGATCCATATACTAATTCCATATATCAATAAATAATTTTAGTTCAATAAAACTTTATTGAAACTTGACCAGAAACATGTAGTTAATATAGAAAGAGAGACAAAAATAAGGTAGTTCCGTTTATCTAGAATGACATACAATGAGCATGACGAAACAGCATCTACTATTAGTGGCGAGATGTTTTGGTGGCGCCCTCCTATCCCTCTCGTCAGGTCGCTGCCAGACCTTGCAAAAAAAAAGTTTGACGGTGTTTGTAATTAGCATGGTGGTAGCTTGAAATCATTGCGCTCTCCAAGCAACACTGCCGACACCAACAGAATTGAAGTTATTATATTACTTATTTCTGTCGATGAGAAAGCCTTTGCTGAAGTCATAGTAAGCATTCGGTCAATCGTGGAAGACCGATCACAGCAAAATCGTGCCCGCCGCCACTAGTCAGTGACAGGTTCAGGAAAAACTCCCACCCCTTTCCATTTTAGCAGAGTGAATGTGTCTCCTCTCCAGCATTTACTCTTTTAAAGTAGAAAGGGGTGGGGGCAGTGTTGCCACACTGCCACTTCGGTTTTTCCCGCGTCGAGCGGCGAAAATTCCTTTTTTTTTCCCCGAGACCATTTTAGATACAGAAGTCGTTTTTAAGATACGCATTTTGTTTTTGTTTTGTAGAAGCTTGCATCTCATAAATAACGAAATGTAGAAGTTGAAATTCGGCAAACTGGTCTCCCCTCCCCTTCTTTTCCGCACTATACATTGGTTGAATGAACCAGGGAAACTAAATGAAGGCACACATACATATATATTTCACACAAGATCACAACGGAGTGCCAGCAATTTGTTTGCGGCTTATACGCGGGGTCATGGGCTATTTACCTAATAACTACGCTCTGTGTTAAATATAATCGATCCTGCAGTATAACATAAGCTTTCCTCTAACATAAATTTCAACTGTGCTTGCTAGACTGTGATTTTCCAACACAACAAAATCGTCTAAGTAGTTGTTCAATAAATAGCACACGCTTGGTTTTATTGTCTGTGTGTGTGAGTGTATTTTTCGTGTGCTTGTATTTATTGAGTGACTGTCTACCTGTGCGCTGGTACGCGCATCATGAGTGAAGATGCGTTAGGCAGTCACATATCACGCACACACACACACACACAAGTGTGTTAAAGGCCGACGACCAGACCCGAGATTCTGCAAGGCAGAAGATCCTCCTCACTATGGGGAAGGAAACAGGCAACAGTGGACAGGGTAGAAGGGGGAGAGGAGGAAGCGGGAGAATAGGGGAAAGTTGAACTGGTCGTCGGTCTTGAAAGCAGAAACCTAATATATGGCACTTTGCACATGACATGATCAACATATGTTATTTTGATTATTTACCTGGAATCTTTTGTACTGATAAGGTACGTGCGTTCAGCCCGTGTACCTACGTTCCCATGTTCCCTGTTATGTATGTAGTCTTTATTTTAGACGAAAGAAAAGTCTGGGGGGCTGGGATAAAAGAAGACAAACTTGTCTTCTGACGGGACCCCAGCCCCTAGTTTTTTTTACAGCACTCAGCACAAAACAAAACAAGCACTGAAATGAATTCCATTGCCAACGGGCATATGTAGAAAATATAAATGAATGCAATTAAAAAACTCAAAAACCAGGATACGAACTGCAGATCATGATAGACTTAAAATATATTTTACAAGGTTATTTTTGAATGTCCGAAAGGAACCATTGTTTTGAACCATTTGAGCTATGGTAGGGTGTGCATTCAGTGTGTCTGGAATTATATATGAAAGTTGCTGGAAGCCATAATTTGTACGAGCTTTACTTTTTACATAATGACTACATCGTAGACTGTAGTTTCCAGGGTTTTTTGGATACGTGTTAAAAAATAGTGATTGATTCTGTCTGATCTTGTTAAAAATATTGATTGATAATCTTAGGGTCATTATTTGCTCTACAGTCAATATCTTATACTCCCGAAAAAGTGGCATTGAGTGATCATATTCCTGAAGGTTTCCAATAAATCGAACGGCCTTTTTTTGCAGTATTAGTAATTTGCTGATATTTGTTTCTGTAGTTGTACCCCACACTAATATACAATATTGCAGTCGTGAATAAATAAGTGTATAGTACAGTTGTAACTTTAACCACGTAGGTAAATATTTCCAGAGTTTGTTTAATGACCCTATTGCCCTTGATATACAGATTCTCATTTTCTCAATGTGGGGAGACCAACTGAGGGTTTCTTCAAACAAGACACCTAAAAATTTGTGTGTTCTAACGCGCTCAATTTTTAATCCTCCAAAACAAATATTTAAGTCGTAGTAAACGGGTTTATTCTTTGATCTAAAAATAATATATTTTGTTTTACTAGTATTTAGAAGCAATCGATTATTTTTTAAGCACACAGATAAATTTTCTAGCCTGTTGTTCGAGGTGAAGCAGGTCTCTACTTGAAAAAAGTAGAGACCTGCTTGAAAAAAGTAGAGAAAAAAGTCAGCCCTAATGGGCATCTGGTGCCTCAGCTGTAGGTGAGAAATTTAGCCAGTGAAGTACAACCGCTAGCCTAGGCGCAGTAGTGATACATGACCGCACGCCGGTATGACGCTCATCCAGATCGAAACGAGTAAGAGGGCGAGGGAGGGGGGTTAAACCTAGTATATAACTTTCGCTCCACATGCTCCGAGCTGGTGTCCGCTAGTCACTTGGCCACCGATCCCCCTCCGTGCCCCAAGTCCTTGGTACTTGGGTAATTTGGTACGCACTTCCTCATGCTGGGGCTACTACATGACAGTGGAATTTCTATATAGGTATACATGGCGGCGGCGGTCAGATGTGTTTACAAATTACACAGCCTATTAGCCCCGAGAGCGAACACAAGCGTCGCTGTGGTCGGCCTTCCACGATTGGCCGAACAGCTGACTATGACGTAAGAAAGGGATTTATCATCGACGGAAATAAGAGGAATGAAAGAACTTTAATTTTGACGGTGTTGGCAGTGTTGCTTTGAGAGCGCAATGATTTCAAGCTTCCACCATGCTATTTACAAACACCATCGAACTTGTTGTTTGCAAGGTAATGACGTCACAAGGGGGAACCATAGGAGAGCGCCACCAAAACATCTCGCCGCTAATACTCAATCTCACAAAGTTCTAGCTGCAGCGCTGACAAAGGCATGTGTACGAGCGCATAGCTTTGCAGTGTCCTTGATGCACGAGACATCACACGCAGAAGAACTCTGCTGAGCCTGGCTCACGCACGTGTGCCGTCTTTGCTGCAGACATATTTGTGAGATGGAGCATAGTACAACAATATTATACGCGCATGTTCGTCGCTTCGGAAAGCGAGCGCTACGCACGAACACTGAAAACTGTCCGTCACACTGTACCACCCAACATGCAGCTTTACAGCTACAGTACGTGCGTGTGCGTTGCCCCGGAATGCGAACATGCACGCGCCATCTGCATGGCACAATCAGAAACTGGCTTCTGGCCGGTGCCATTTTAGTACTGTATATTCTGATAGGTGGTAATGACCATGGAGGTGTAGAGAGAAGATTGTGATGTTGAAACGATGTCGGTATAATGTGCGTGTGATCAAGGATGTCTTGCGCAATACGGCTGTAGAAGCATTGCTCCGGGATATTTGCAAGGTGATGGACGTGATGTCGTGTAAGATGTCGCAAATGATTTCGAAGGGTCTCTTGTGTACGAAGAGCTGCTATGGAAAGCTGGTGGGACCCTGCTATAGTATCTAGTGTGCATGTGCACTTGGGGACGCCTAGACAAACTCTTAGGGCTTGTGCTTGTAGTGATTGAAGCTTTTTCATGTTAGTTGGACTATGGCCATGCATTACAGGGAGGCAGTATCGAAGAATGCCAACGAATAAGCTACTGTACATGCGAAGAAGGGCGCCTGTCGAAGTTCCCCACGTTGTTCCACTTATAAACCTGCCAAGGCTAGTAAATGAGGATAACTTGACCCTGAGATGGGCTAACTGGGGGTTCCAAGTTAGGCCGCGGTCAATAAATATTCCAAGATATTTGTGAGACGGGACATAAGGAATCCTAGTACCATTTACTTTTAGCGGGTATCGATCCATTTTCATCCATGTGAAAGAAATAGCGGCGGACTTTTCAGGTGATATTTCAAGCCCACGCGTCGTCAAAAAATGAGATACGCTAGTGAGTGCACTAAGTAATCGAGTCTGTATGCTTTTAAGTGAAATAGCAGATGCCCAAAGACATATATCATCTGCGTAAAGCGTGATGTGAATAGACTTACAGACAACCTCAGAAATATCAATAAGAGCCACGTTGAAAAGCACAGGACTCAAAACCCCTCCCTGTGGTACTTCTTCTTCGGAACATGTTGTGTAGTGTCCCCTTCTCTCGTCCGCATAAAGATTGTTCTATTATGAAGGTAATCAGGTATCCAGCGATAAAGACGACCCCTGATACCAATCGTTTTGAATCCTTCCCAAACTGCTGAATGAGTTATGTTGTCGAATGCACCCGGGACATCGAGAAACACGGCTATTGTTATTTTGCAACGAAGTTTTTGATCCTCGACGCTAGTAACTAGATCCATTACATTGTCGATGGAACTCCGTCCTTGTCTGAAGCCGGTCATTGTATCGGGGTATAATGACTTTGACTCTAGAAACCATTCTAGGTGTGAAAGAATTATGCGCTCCATGCATCTTCCGATGCAACTCGTCAGTGCAATGGGTCTATAGGATTTCATATCAAAGGGAGATTTGCCCATTTTGAGTACAGGCACTATGCAGGCAGTTTTCCACTCTTCTGGAACTTTGCCTGTGGACCAGGAAACATTGAATATTTCTAAAAGGTACTGACAGCCTTCATGTCCAAGGTGTACAAGCGTGCCATTGGTAATTCCATCTCGTCCAGGTGAAGAAGAGTAGTTTAGTGACGCCAGAACTTGCTCCAGTTCCTGGGCGGTAAAGATATAATCCATCTCGCTTGGATATCGGTCAGATGAATTTGCAAGGTTTACGATTGCCAGACTGACGCTGGTCAATGCAGGCAAACTTACTAAAGAAGCGCAGAAGTCTTCTGCAATTTCTAGAATTGACCTTCGCAAAAAAAATTGCGAGGGCATTGAATGCATGGTGTTCTTTGTTGCGGTGGAAATCGCAGGCCACGCGCGATGTGCCGTAATCGTGTCAGAGGAGCACACGGATCGAAAGAAGCACAAACGCCTCTCCACTTTTTTCGACCTAGCTTGTCCAAGTGACGGCGGATATGTTTTTGAGTTCGTCTATCAACCCGAATATCTTTAGGTAGCTTAGTGCGCCTTTCTCGCCGTGCCGCCGGATTGCACGGAGACGTTCATACTCTGCATCTATGAATGTGCGCGAAGAAGGAAGATGGACGGATCGCTTGGACTGAGTTACTGACTGCTGAATGGTGGAAATGAACGGATCATATGTCCCATTGGTTTGTAACTTAGACTCCCCGTTGTCCTTAAAGCACGTCCAGTCAACGTACGAAACACAGTTTCGGTTAACTCCGGGCTGTATACCGGGTACTGTGATGCAGGTAGGTGTGTGGTCGCTACCGTGGGTCTCAACGTCCGTAAACCAAGACGTCCGGGACACGAGTTCACATGACATAAATGAGACGTCTAGACAGCTACTGGAACGTGTGCCACGAACAAATGTTGGTGTCCCGTCATTTAGTACGCAAAGTTCGTAATCATCCACTAATTCTAGTAGTTCCCTTCCACGGCGTGTTGTTCTTGCACTACCCCAAGCTGCATTATGAGCATTAAAGTCACCCGTCACTAAAATTGGGGGAGGACATTGTCTGATGATAGTACTCAATCTGTCAACATCAAAAGAACATGACGGAGCAACGTATGCGGCGATTACAGTGAGTGAAAGTTTCCCCTTACTAACAGTGACGCTGACATACTCATTACTCGGATGTGATGAAATGTTATGCGACACACATGTTAAATATTTTCGTAGAGCAATAAATACCCGACTAGTGCCAGAGTCTCGATTTGATTGAAAAACTTGATGTCCAGAAAGTCTAAAATCTGGCGAAACACGTGACTCGCTAACTGCTAAAATTGGGAACTTATATTTGAAAATAAACTGCCTAAAGTCAGAAAGACGAGAACGTAGCCCTCTAGCACTCCACTGGAAGACTGTAGCTTGTTTTACATAATCTTCGAAAGAGAGAACATCAGCCATTAGACTGACGCGAGCTCCCAATCAGTGCTATGATTGCAGGCTCAAAAACCAAAACTCCCTCAACTATGTTCTTAAGAGTGCACGATGGCAGTTGTGAAATTAAGTTTCGCACGACAGAAAAAACTAGACCTATTATGTCACTGACCGTCATCGTGCCGAAGGCAGGCAATGGCGACTCCTGAACGGGGGGAGCACGAGTGGCTGCGTCGCTATATGTTCGCTTGCCAGATTGGGATCGAGGTGTCTCAGAACTACTTTGCGTCTGTGAGGCAGGCGGTGGCTCACTAGGAGGCGTGTTTTGTGATGCCATGTGCTTGTTCGAAGAAGTGTGCTTTGTCTTGTTCTTTTTCATCCGCAGCTGTTGCTGGGGAGGCGTCGGGTTTGCTTGATCTTGAGGTGAAGAGGTGGATAGGATTCCTGGGAGGGAGGGTCATCTCTGATCGGAGGGGGCGGTGGTGGTCCTAGTACAAAGGTCTTGGTCTTTTTCAGAGCCGCCAGGCGGACTTTGCAGTTTGAATAGTCTGCTGGGTGCTCTCCACTGCAATTCGCGCACTTTACTGGTGCCTCGCCCTTGCAGTCCTTTGTTGAATGGGGTTCACCTGCATTTTTTGCATTTTGTGCTTCCCCTGCAAAATTTCGCGATGTGCCCGAGTGCCTGACAATCGAAGTACCTGGGTGGTACCTCAATGTACTCGGCGACGTCATGCCGGGTGAACCCGAGGTTGACTTTCGACGGACGTTCCGTGTTTGGACGAAACGTCAGAATCACTCGGTCTGACGCTTTTGCGGCGTCACCAGGTTTTCCACGCCGACGGTAGAGGCGGCGGGCCGCGATGACACCTTCCGGCTGCAGGAATTCTGCTAATTCAGTGTCCGTATGACACAGGGGGACTCCCTTAATTATTCCGAAGTTCTGGAGGTATGCACTTGGTATGGTGACTTGTATTGGAATATTCCCAAGGGTACGGATTTGCAAGAGTTTATTCACCTGAAGCGACTTCTGCAACCTCAAGCAGGAGACCGCCCCTAGCTGTAAAGCGATGGCGTATAATGGGGCCACCCGCTGCGGTGTTGACTTCGGCACTTAACCTCAACGGGTTTTGCTGCTGGAGGTGCTGTGTCTCGCTGGTGGGGGTCCAAAGCCCCGGGACTCCCGTTGTTCGATGTCGACGGTGTTCTACAAGAATGAAACCTTCTATGTCTCCCTCTGTGAACCCCTCCTCCATTTTGTCATTTTCTGCTGCCAGTATCTTGGCAGGTGTCGAGGACGATTCAGCGGAATCGCCGCCCCTGTCGTTCGGTCGTTTTCCCAGACCGGAGCGGCCAGACTGGGTATCTTGAGTAACATGATAGTTGTGGTCTTTGTCAGCAGGTCTCTGCTGCGAGCATGAAGGTTCTGTCGCTGATGCCAGTACGGGTGTACCGGGTTGAGATGCCATGCCGTGTCTTGGGTTACCACCACCGGAAGTAACCCGTACCGCGATGCTCTCCAGTGGTACACGTGCCGTCCGAATTCGAAATGCAAGTTCACGCGCGTTGGCGAGCAGCCAATCCGGCGTGAGCGCCGTTGCTAGGGTGTCTATCGTTGCTAGGGTGGCCTCCTCTCCCTCTTTTTTTTCTCTCGCCTTGTTGGGCGTCTAGGCCAGTGGTTCTCAACCATCAATGTTTCGCGGACCCCTTGTGGATCGGCGGAGATGATGGAGGACCCCGTTCGTGGTGAAGGGAGGGGAAAGGTGAAGGTTAAATATAATAATGATTTAATGAATGGATATAACTAAGGGTTAATGTGAAGTAGACCTCTCTTATTGACATACACACGAGAAAACTCGCTCCGAAAACTGAAGCATTTCATTCGACCTGGAAAAATACAACTTTTATTGCCTGATGAGGCAGGGCTTCGCGGACCTCTAGAATGCCTTCGCGGACCCCAAAGGGTCCACGGACCCCCATTTGAGAACCACTGGTCTAGGCAATCAGAAATACGCCTCCGGGAGAGTAAGACGAAGCCCTGTACACTCTAAAACCAAATGCTCCATTCTTTCGTTCTCATATTGGCATATGGCACATAATGTGTCCATTTTCTCGAATTTAGCCCTGTACGTTTTGGTCCTTAACACCCCCGTCCTAGCCTCAAATAGTAGGGAAGTACCCCGTGAATTATCAAAAACCTGTTCTTTTCCTATTCCCTGTTTATGTGACCTATAAATTGTTAAAGCTGATTTTCCTTAACCTTTCCCTCCACATTTTCCCTTTGGCTTCTTTTATGCCCTTTTCTACTGTTGCGTTCCGCTCAGTCTCCTCCCTAGTCGGCAGATATTTAAATTTTAGTTTTCTCGTTCGGTTCGTCCATTTTGTATTCAAACTCTTCATGTATAAATACTTGTACATTTTCCTCGCCCATCGTACGTCCTCTATTTCTATTAGCCTTTGATCGAATTTCAATTTTCTGACAGCTTCTCTACTCTCAAAAGACGACCAGCCCATGTCCCCTCGCACCCCTTCACTTGATGTGTTCCCATGTGCACCCAGTGCCAACCTGCCTGCACTTCTCCGTCTGACCTCGAATCCTGTCTGAACCTCTGATCGCATGCACGGCACTGCATTACCAAACGACAAACCTGGCACCATGACTCCTTTCCAAATGCCCCGAACTACTTCACATCGATTATAATTCCATAGTGCCATACGTTTCATAATAGCCGAATTTCTTTTTTCTTTTTTTCTTTATATTTTCCTCATGTTCCTCCAAATATCTCCTTCCCTGTTTCATCCAGACCCCCAGACATTCATACTTATCTACATAGTCTATTTTAAAGTTCTGAATTCTCAGCGGGTCCCCCTTTCGTCATTAAAAACCATCACTACAGATTTTTCTCGACTGAAATTCAAACCAAGCTTGTCGCCCTCCCCTCCACATGTCCCAATGGACCTTTTCCACATACCGACGGCACCAGGCGGTGGCTGCACGAACTAAAAATCGAGGAAGTGACCTACCTGCGCTACCAATCGATAATGGGAGCTACGCTACCATTTTATTCGCTCTCTGAGCTGCGGCGCGTGCCCAACGCGACTTCAAAGAGGGGCATCCGTGGCTTCCACCTAAACGTCGTATTTATCTTTCCGTCCACTTCCTGTTTTTGTGTAACACAATTATATATATGCTGCAATTACGGATTCTACTCGCTGATCCACAGCCTCCTTCCGAATTTCCTCGATTTTTCGTGCCGACTTCCACCGCTTGGCATCGGGAGCTCGCGCGTGCGCAGAACGCTTCTCGGAAAAGCTCCATTAGTTTGTCCAATATAGCCCGACTATCTGCTATAAGTACAATGGCGTCTGCATACATCAGTCCAGGTATGACTTGTTTTACTTTATTCCCTCCCTCCATATGTCAGATCAAATTGTAAATTGCTCTGCTCTAACCTTTGTTCCAACTCACTCAGATATACCATGAAAAGCAGTGGTGACAGGGGACAACCCTGTCTAAGCCCTCTTTCTATTGCTGCAGGTTATGTAGTTTCTGCCTCCCACTTTATATATAACCATCTTATTATTTGTATACACCTCTTGCAAGAATCTAATCAAATGTGCATCTAGCTTTGCGGCTCGAAATTCGGTTTCTTTCCGCCCGAAAATCGCCGATCGAGAACTGGCCGGTTTGAGTCGCGCTCACTCTCTTTTCCGTGGTCACGGGCCGTTTTCTAAGGTATCGAAGCGACCACCAAATTTAATCAAAGTCGTGGGTCATTGAAGGCACACAGTCAATATTAAAAATAGAAAAAAAAATATGAAACCCATTTTTTGTGACTTCCAAAAAGCTGCAAATACGTTGATTGAAAAAAAGGTAGCACAGACAGCCGGAAGCCTTCTGTGCGTTCACTGAAAATTCTCAACATGGCGTCGTTTCGCGTATCGTGGGACTAACGGATGGCAGCGAACGACGGGCGTTGGACCTCTGCTTCAGAACTGTCGTTCACAGTACCGGCGAATTCTGTCTTCCTTCAAAAGAGAAATTTTAACCGATCAAGAGAACTGATATTCATCCCGTACGACACGCCCGACCAGCAAGCCGATTGCACGAAGACGCCGCCGAGCCGTCGTCCCTTCTCGTTGCTCGTTGCTGCATCGCTCGCTCAAACGTCAAGCACGAAGTGCGTACTTCGAGTTGAATACGAACACGTACGGTTTCTTTACGAGGTGCGAATTTGGCCTCTGCGTGGTGCTGCCCGACTTCAAGCCGGGAGTGCATGTAATGAAGGGAAATCAGCAGCAAACTACCGACATAGAGTCTACCGGCTCCATTAGTACGCACGGAACAGTTCCTTTGGTAGCTCAGTGGAAAGACATCCGATTTACACGCAGCGAGCACGGGCTCGATCCCTGCTGTGGGTGTACCATTTTTTTTTTGTCAAGCATTTTGCGATGTTTACAGTTCTTCTTTTTTTGAACAATTATCACAAAAACAAACAATTGCTGTGGACGATACGTCGCTGAACTAAATAGTATGGGATTTCATTTTTGACACCTGCGAACTCAATGTAGTCACTTCCACAAAATGCTAGGAGCATATGAATCGGGTAGCGTCCGCTTTCCGAGCTTCGCGTAACTGTTCTACAGGAATTGCAGCCAGCCATTGACCCCGACCCGTTGATATTTCGGAAACTTGTGCACTCTGCCGCACAATGCCACCTTCAGATGCAGAACATGTGAAGCAATTCTTCACGCAACATCTTGGGAGTATCCTTTTCGGAGCCGATCACGGGAATTCACCACACTACGGCACTCGGGCACTCACTACTAATTGCCAACACTTAAATGTACAAAACAACTCATCTTGAAGTACAGAACAGCAAGCGGGACAAACATAAATGCAAAGGAATCGCACGGCGAGCGAACGCATTTCGTCTGCTACACGCAGAAAAAAAAAAAAAAAAAAAACCCGCACGGTTGGGTGTAGCCACGTGACTTCCACCAGTCTCACTATCCTCTCCACTTCCCCGTGTGGTGTGGGAGTTTCGGTTTCGCCTTCGAGCAGTTGCGTTTTTTGGCTTTATTTAAAAAATACGCGACTCTGTAGCAAAATATTAATTGGGTAGTATTCCGACACCATAATGAATCGCCTGACAAAAAAGGAAAAAAACATTTTGGGGGGTGTGTGTGTCCCTTTAATATCTAAAAATTCTACCACCCATAATGGTCTATTGTTTATCGCTGCTATTTCTATGCACCGCGTGGCTATAAATAAGTTTTAATTAATTATAAATAATAAGCGTTCTATTCCTTCGGAAATTATTTTGAAGCTCACCCAGAATCTGCGTGGTTTCTGCCCACTCTTCCATTCTTCTTTTCACTATCTGCATAGCTAGCCTGTATATGGCTAAAGTTACTGTTATTGGGCGATATAATTTAATGTTATCTTTATTACCTTTGCCTTTATATATTATTAGTCTCATCTTGCTTAGTTTCGAATCACTGGGTACCTCCCCCCTTTAATTATTTGATCTATCACCTCTTTTAGCCTTAATTTGCTTGCTTTACCTAGGGCCTTTATTAGTCTGACTGGAATGCCGTCTGGGCCCCTTGCTGTTCCTGCTGGAATCTTACTTTCCGCTCTGTCCCATTTTCCCATAGTAGTTCCCATTGTTTCGGCTCTCTCTTTCTCCTGCCCGTTACTGTAATCGGTGCTCTCCAGTTTTTCATATGATTCCAACTCCGAGAAAGCTTCTTTGATTGTCCTCCTGATGTTGATGTACTCTCGAGCCTCTTCCCCCTCCATCTTTTTCCCTTTCTGCGTGGTGAGTGAGTGCTGGCACGACTCTGTCTTTTTTCCCTGCATATTAATATGCTCCCAAAACCTTTTTTCTGCATTTCTGTCTTTCTGATTTACTGCTTCTGGTGCTTGTTGCCTACAGATCTTTGTTGCAACCTGCTCTCTCTTTGCCGATCCTGATTTCTACAAATGCCGGTATAGCAGCAATTATCTGAAATCAGCACCATGTTTGCAACGTCGACAGTAGAGCACAGACGGCGTATGTGTGCGTGTCCTTTTTACATGCCTTCTTCCTCCATGTGTCTCAGGTTTGACTATGTTAACAACTGCGACCTTGAGCATTGCAGCGGAAAAGAGCTTCAGGGGAGAAAGGTAACTAATATTAGTGATGGACCGAATCTGCCGAACTTCAGGTTCGGCAAAGTTCGGCAAGTGCCGAACTTCTGAGGGAAAGTTCGGTAAAAATTCGGCAAAAATTCGGCAAACGTCTGCGCACGCGCGAGAACGCGACGGGGCCAATGATTGCAAATGGACGCCGTGCGTTCGTGCGGTTACCATCGTACAGTGTAGTACTACCAGCGGTTACGGCGAGGTACGGAGTAGGCGATGTGGTAACTGTGTGTTTGTCAGCCTTTGTGAGTGTGGTTCTCTTCAATATTCTCTGCCTCAAGAACACAAGATCGACCAGAAATGGACGCGAAAATGCCGTAGTCCACTGCGCAAGTGACAAATGATGCGGTACATTCGGGATAACGTGGTTTTCATTTGATCTTTCCAGTGATGCCACGAGGTAGTTGTACATTGACTGACAGGTACTTTGAAGTACTCCTCGCCATTCTAGCAATCCTGTTTTCGGCTCACAAGTAGTTTGTGACAGAAAACAAAAATATTTCTTTTAATAGCGTAATTTCGCGGTTTTCATCTTTCCGCATAAAACTAAACACAAAACTATCATGCACGTTTGACATCCGACATTCCTCACTCTTCCCACCTTAAACGTCCGGTGTGTCCTAACATCGGAAACCTGGCATTTTAAAAATTAAAAACGAGACGTTGTGAATATGGGAAGTACACTTTCATGCAAACTGGCGTCAAGTGACTCAAATCGAAGAACATGAATATTTACAATAATATGGTAATCTCTTCTGGTGAAGGCTCATCAGCCGTTGCATCCATTTTCGCGCACTAAACGGTGACTCGCAGAGGAAATATAGAACACAGTGTTACTGCACTTTTTTCAATAACACACACTTGCAGGTTTGCGCAGATGAGGCCTTGAAACCGAAACTCGCGTGCATCGTGACTGCGCCCGCTACTACCCAACCCCGTTGTCACACATCTTCTGTACAAAGTCACGTTAAAATTATCAGTAAATATACAAAAATGACACGGATACAATAATCTTGTGGAATATCACCTTATTTAGTAATAACTGCGTCAATATGCGTTTAAAAAAACGTAGAAACTTTTTTCGCACGATAAAACGATATATCAACTTTTAGGTCTGTCTGTCAATGCTGGAAAAAGCGATGGAGAAACTTCATCGTGACGTCGCCGGTGGGAGGAGCCTAATCTCAATCGCGGCGCGTTGATGACGTCGACGAAGGGCGGCAATTGAGTTGTAACTTCATCGGGATTTTTACCTGTCATGTATCAGCTGGTGGCCAAGAGATGGCGTCACCGGGCACACGCGCTTATCCCGCGCTTTTCAAGAGCACGGAGCTAGGGCACGGGACGGGTGCGCGGGCATTGCAATTCCAGGCGCCATTAAAAGCACATCTGGACGCTCCTTGGTGTCGTGGCTTGAGCTTCGCCCCGGGATACATTACATTTTGGCGACGAGTCGGTCAACATACAAGGACTACAGCGGGAACAATGACCACCCAAGGCAAGCTGGAAGAATTCAACCTGACAGCTTGGACATCCTGGGCCGATCGTTTCGGTTTCTACTGCGAGGCAAACGAGATAGCTGAGCCTTCAAAGAAGAGGGCTCTACTGCTCACACTTTGCAGAGACAGACATACGAAGTAGTGCGAGCACTCGTTGCACCGAGGACACCAGGAAGCGTCCCTTTCGACGAACTCATGGCGATGCTGCAGAAGCACTTCGACCGCCGGCCGTCAGAGCTCTTCGGCAGAACGAAGTTCCAGCGGAGAGACCAGCAGCCCGGGGAGTCCATTGCAACCTACGCGGCAGCTCTAAAGAAGTTAGCCGCTGACTGCAATTTGGGGATACTGGCCACACAGACGGCTGCGCCATCGCCCAGCACCACCGGCGTGGCTTCAGCGGCTACTGGAACGACTGCCGACCCCGCCAGTGCGGACGCCCCTGGAACTGCGGTCACCGTGAGTCCACCAGTACCCAACCCTACCATGCTCCCTCTGGACGTAATGCTCAGGGATCGGTTCGTGTGTGGCATAATGGATGAGCACCTACAGCAACGTCTCTTTGCGGAAACCAACCTAACGTTTAAAAAAGCATACGACATGGCTGTGAGGAAAGAAGGTGCGGCACAACATCAAAGGGACATGAAAGCCCAAAAATCGGAAATTTACGCAGTTAAAAAAGCACAATTACCTCCTGCGCACCTGAAACAGAAGGAGAAAAGACAGTCAGAACCACTGACATGTTACCGGTGCCTAGAACAGCATTCGGCCTTCTCGTGCCAGTCCCGAAATGTACGATGTAACTTCTGCCACAAGAAGGGGCATGTCGAAAAGGCTTGTTTCAAGAAGTCAAGGGTGCACCACCAATCGCAGACGACACACCACGTGGAACAACACGATGAAACTCTGCATTCGGATGATAATCTTTCGGACAAGTCATGGAACCTGCACGAGCTGAATGCAGTACGGGCATCCAGCACGCTGCCAAAGTTCATGGTCACCCTGAAGATCAACAACCGCGAGCTGGAATTGGAGGTCGACTCGGGAGCTGCTTGCTCAATCATTAGCGAAGCCACGTATCGTTGTTTGTGGCCCAAGAACCCTCCAACGTTGAACCAGGACAGGCTGACCCTTTATACTTGGTCAGGAGAGGGTTTACGAGTCCTTGGAACGGCGAACGTGCATGTCAGACATAAATCAAAAGACTACATCTTGCCATTGGTTGTCACCCGCGGAACAGGCTGCAGTCTTCTGGGAAGAAACTGGTTTCAAGACCTCAAGATTCGGGTCAGTGGAATTCACCATCTAGGCACCAAGGACAGCGTTGCGAATATTTTGAAGGCTCATGAGGATGTTTTTGACGCCAACATCAGGGGGCATAGCGGTCCACCAGTAAACCTGGAACTAAAAGAGGGCGCTACTCCTCATTTCCTCAAATCACGACCCGTGCCGTTCGCACTATGTCCGGCGGTAGAGGCCGAGTTGAAAAGTCTCGAGAGCCAAGGTATTTTAGAACCAACACAGCATTCCGAGTGGGCTACACCTGTGGTGGTGGTCCGGAAGAAAGACGGGACCATTCGACTATGCGGAGACTATCCAAGTACAGTAAACAAGGAGGCGAAAACAGCCGTGTATCCTATGCCAACGATTCCAGAAATCCTAACCAATTTGCAAGGAGGATTGATATTTTCTACTCTAGACCTCACACAAGCGTATCAGCAGCTACGGTTGACAAGAGATACAGCTGATGTGTTAACCATTAACACTATAAAAGGCCTATACAGAGTCAAGAGGATGCCGTTTGGGATCGCCGCAGCACCAGCGATTTTCCAGCGATTCATGGAAACAGTACTTGCTGGAATTCCGGGGATCGGGGTATACCTCTATGACGTGATCATCAGCGGTGCGACCGCAGCCGAACACCTGACTCGTCTGGACACAGTACTGACGTGACTCGCTCAGGCTGGACTTCGACTCAAGAGATGTAAGTGCAGTTTTGCAGTTGAACGAGTAGAATACCTCGGCCACATCATTGATGCTGCTGGAATACACCCGACAGATGAAAAACTGAAAGCCATCAAGGAAATGCCCGAGCCAACATGCCGAACAACGCTACAATCGTTTCTGGGACTTTTAGCGTTTTACGACCGGTTTTTGGCAAACCGGGCAACGATTGCAAAGGACCTCTATGCACTGCTGGAGAAGGACGTCCCTTGGACATGGCAAGAAAAGCATCAGCAAGCTTTTCGACAGTTAAAGCATGCCATCGCACAGCGAACTGTTCTTGCGCATTACGACGAGAACAAAAGCCTGATTGTGTCATGTGACGCATCACCCTACGGCGTGGGAGCGGTATTAGCTCAGCTCGATGCCGATGGAAACGAAGCTCCAATCGTTTTCACCTCGAGAACGCTCGGCAAAGCCGAAAAGAATTACTCACAGTTGGATCGTGAGGGGCTGGCAATTGTTTTCGCCATGGACCGTTTTTATCGCTACGTCGCGGGACGTCACTGGCGGACAACACAGCAAAGAATTCCATACTTGCTAAGGTGTTCCAAGCGGCCAAACATGGCGAAGTGAGAAAGCTGGACGGTGATCGCTTCGTCGCATACAAGCTCAAGGCATCAGAATTGTCAATTCATCGTGGTTGTCTCATCTGGGGATAGCGCGTAGTAATTCCCGCGTCAATGAGTTCTGAGGCCATAGCACTTCTACATGCGGGGCACCGGGGCATCGTTGCCATGAAAGCATACGCTCGGAGCTACTTGTGGTGGCTTGGGATCGACAAAGAGATTGAACTCTGTGTAGCTCAATGCGACACGTGCCAAGTGCACCAGATAGCAGTACCAAAGGCCGAAAACCTAACCTGGGAAAGACCTACGGCACCATGGAACACCATCCATCTAGATTTTGCTGGGCCGATCGAGGGGCAAGTCTACCTTATAATTGTTGGCGCGTATACCAAATGGCTAGAAGTTCGCGCAGTTCGGAATATGGCGTCATCTACGGTTATTTCAGAACTGCGCAGCCTGTTTGCAACCTTTGGCATACCACGGAAAGTAATGTCCGACAACGGGACCGCCTTTGCATCGGAAGAAATTAAAGGGGCTATGAAACAATTTTTTTACTATGCGCAAGTACCGCTTAGAACGGATCCCTGACGTTAATGACATATGAAACACGCGTTCGTTTTTCACTCCACGCAATAGAAGTCCCAGAAAAAAATTAAAGAAAAACGAGCAGCGTTCACGCCCTCAACTCGCAGCCAGAACAAGCGGCCACGTGATCTGGAGCCGATTATATGCCGCCAATGTTGATCATAGCCACGCGCTGGGGTTGGAAAACCACAGGACACGCGCTGAGTTCCAGACATTGTTATGGCTCGGCTATTGTCGTCGTTGCAGCGATTGGACACGGGCCACTACCCGAAGGCTTCTCGAGCTATCAATTATCACGAGCCCAAATCGAGTGCACACGCAATGCTCGGGTCCAATCTATGAACCGCATTCAAATATCGTCATATGGGTGTACTGCGATCGCCACGTTACGTCATCGAATTTTGCAAAGGAGAGATTGAATGAAAATGATCGCTTTTGTCCTTGAAATTACACCGCAACAAAGGAGCTTCTTGGCCAGTTGCATTGCATGCGAGTATCCTTGAGTCCCACTAGTGCCAGTAAGCTCGTGTAAAGTGAAAAACATTCCAATTGAATATCGTTGCACAGCTCCTTTAAGAGCGTTTACTCCTCCAACGGCATCGCAGCGGTCACCAGTGCCCCTTATCACCCTGCAACTAACGGCCAAGCTGAACGAATGGTCCAGCAGTTAAAGAAGGCGTTGGCGAAGGGCGGAAAAGGCAGGTTGGACTGTACGCTGGCACGCTTTTTATACAAGCAGCACACTACCGTACACACAGCGACGGGAAAAACTCCAGCATGGATGCTACTTGGCCGAGAGTTGCCGTCTCCGCTCGAGAGACTCCTCCACAGACCCAACTATGAACCCACGAGTTCGACAGTCCCGGAAGCATTTTTGGTGGGACAAGCAGTGTGGATTCGCAAGTTTCCAAGTGGACGCACATGGATGGCAGGTACCATCACTAAACGCCTGGGCCCTTGGTCCTGGATGATCGACACCGATCAGGGGCAGACACGGCGACATATGGAACATATACGACCTAGAGGTTCCACGCCACCGCGCAGAACGACTACTACACCTTCACCTGTGTGGGACTTGGCCATGGAGCCTTGCGAGGTGTCAATCACCCCTCAAGGGCCGGCTACTGCTCCTACACAACCTACAGGACCTTCATGTTCCACCCAGCCGATCATACGCACCAGCACTCGCGTGCGACGGCCGCCAGAAAGATTCGGGTTCTCAGCCAAGTGAGGGGGAAGTGTCATGTATCAGCTGGTGGCCAAGAGATGGCGTCACCGGGCACACGCACTTATCCCGCGCTTTTTAAGAGCACGGACCTGGGTCACGGGACGGGTGCTCGGGCATTGCAATTCCAGGCGCCATTAGAAGTACATCTGGACGCTCCTCGGTGTCGTGGCTTGAGCTTCGCCCCGGGATACATTACAGCACCCAAAAAATGTCCCTAGAGGGGAATGCGCAACGTCGCAACGGAGGTTCTTGTAAAAGCAACATTTTTAACTTCTGAAAATGTATAATTTGGTACAATCTAAATATAATTACCGGTGTCAAGTTTAGGTCGCATGAATCATGTCTTTTTACGTAAGTGAAACAATTTAGATGATCGCAATGCGTGATCGCAATGCGCAATGCGTGAATTTAGATGATCGCGATCGTGATGAATCGTCATGGCCGACGGTGGATGTCGCGCGTAAAGTGCTCGTGTGTCTACGAAGATTTGCCTCACTTTTAGAATTTTTGCTGTCGAGTCGGGCTTTTTCAAAGGTGGTCACGTCGCGATTGCCACTCGGCAGTCTGGGGGGACGTGAACCAAGTGTCGTCGCTGAACTTGAGGAGTAGGACACGGAAGAAGGCGCATGATTTCGAGAGGGGACGCGCCTCGTCCGTCGCCACACGGCATCTCCGCTGCAGTTTTGGTAAGTGCTGGGAATCGGCGAATCGCAGTAGGCGGTTTTAGCGTAGCCTTGCCGTGCGCAGCGAAATTGCTACTGGTAGCTCGCGCTGTAACTTTGAACCATGCGTTTCAGCGCGCTTAAAGCCTTACCAGCCTTACTGTGGCCACCGTAGAACACGGTAACGGTCTGCTAAAACTTGCTACTGGTAGTGAACAGACACCGTGTAGTTTTTGGTCTTATTGACTTTGCACGAGTGTGCTGCCTCGTAATGTTTCTTTAAAAGCTCGGATTGTAGCGCTCAAGCTCACGAGGTAATTTCTATAGACCTGTGCATGAGGCACTCCGATACCTGAATTCTAAGGTGTAGGCAAGGGGCATTACATCAACGCGTAACCAGAAAGGCTGTCAATTCGTTGTGCGTTAACTTGTGTTTAACTGGATTATGCAGGACTCATCTGCTGCGACCAAAGGTGCTAGTGAGGACCCAGCACAGGTGCAGCTCCACCACCACCACCAAATGGTAGGTATAAAAAAGTCTGGACTCATCTCCATGATGCACTGTTTGCACCTATGTCGCGTCATTAACATGTATTATGCACGGGTGCCGTCGATAGTCTCATTCTGATGGCCAGTGATAGTCTGTGGTTGCAGCCTTGCTACACTGTGATCATGGTGAACTGTGCTGGCTCCAGTGGCCCAAAGTGACAGTTTTTGTGCCAATCTCAGCAATTGCATAAAAATGTGACAACTATCTGCACCGTGCATAACTACGAGGAAAGTCGAAGAAGCTGTCATAAACATTATTGTGCCTGATCGGTAGCTCCCAAGGTGGCTGTAGGCCCAACCGTGTTTCTAGCAAGGTGACACCTCGGCAAGACTCACACAAACTTAGGTGTACACATGGTGCAGAGGCAATTCACACATGGTTACTCGAGTTCTGTGTCGAACAAGACAGCAGAAAAATGGATGAGACTAAGTGTCAGATTGCAAAAAGGCTGTGGCTCATGTTATCCGTTTCCTGACAGTGGCCTGCTTACACCAAACATTCCCACTGTGTCTCCGGTCCCATTTCCCAACAGCAGCCTACTTCCGCCAAACATTCTTGACAACACTACAGCTACCCACCACTCTGAAATTGGGAAGGAAATGACAGTAAGACAAAACTGGCTCACCAATGCCAAAATTTATGTCTGCTAGTTATATAGAAGGTGCAAAGGGCTATGGGAACAGGACGCACCTAGCTTGGCATTGCCTATCGAACTCAGCAAAATCGTCGTTGTGCACTTTTGCATATTTCTCTTAATTGTTTGCACTTGGGTATTTAAGTCCTCCACCTTTGGCTAGAGATCACAATCTGTAATAGTCCACTTAAGAGTAAGTAGCAGATGGTTCTTGCCACCACACAGGGCAATATTTTCTGCGTACTGAACTGGACAAATACGGGCAAACTTTGTCGTGATCACTTGACGGTTTAAACTTCTGCCTAGGCCTAGCCCAAGTTCCTGCACTAGGACATATTGCCACGCGCGTCTCCGAGCAGGCGCGCTTGTGGCGGAGTGATTGTCGTTCTTGCCTCCCTTGCAAGGGTCCAAGGTTCGATGCCTGGCCGTGCATGCACCTTTTTGATAATGCCCCACACCCCCACCAAAATTTCACGAATGACAGATGATGAGGTGATAAATGAACAAAAACTAAACATTTAATTTGGTGAACTTGTGCCAAAACAAAAATACAAAGAGGTAGCCTTGCAGGCATCAAGGCGGAGTAGCACGATCGAGCGTAAGGGCGTAACGACGTGGGCGTCTGGGACAATCGGCGTAGAAGGTTTGGCGCACATAACATTTGAACTTCGAACAAGCAAGAGGGTTCTTGAATTTACCAGAATGCCACATTTACAGAAACAACGAAAAGGTGCCTGCACGGCCAGGCATCATACCTCGGACCTTTGCAAGGGAAACAAGCTTGACAATCACTCCGCCACAAGCGCGCCTGCTCGGAGACGCACGTGGCAATAGGAGCTAGCCTCTGCCATTAACCGCATCTGACATGTGCCGAGTGGTGGCCACCACCACGGCGCCTACTGACATGACATCACACGCAAACCATGTACGCGTGCTACTGAAACTGTGTCATGTTGTCAGCCGTGCACCAGTCATCAGGTGAACTGCCACCCTGGATGGTGAGGCCTGAACTGCCCCCAACTGCACTGTTTAGGACCTCTCGCCCACTCAGCAGGAGCTGGTGTTTGCATTGCACATGCTGCTGGAGTGCAACATGAATTCCCTAGCTTTAGAGAAGTGCAGTCAACGTCCAAAATTGGCTGGCAAGCATTGTGTAGAGAACCGTGGAAAAAAAACCTGCATCATGTGGCAATAATAAGTTATTTTAGGCCGAGTTTCTTCATTCTTGCTTTATTCAGTTACATCCAGAGCAGCTCGTGCTCACATCCTTTGTTGCTCGCTCAACGCATTGCTGAAGAGCTGGACTTCCACAGCATCAAGTGCATTGATGGAAACAACAGTTAGCGTGTCATTGGAAATCAGCTATGACAGACAGTTATAGCAGAAAGGAAGGCGAATTCAGCAGTCTTGTGTTTCCCATCCTTTTCCTTTTTTGGGTTTCGAAGTGACCGATTTCCACCGGCTTGTCCCTTTCCATTTTTTCATGTGATCGACGGAGCAGGCCCGTTTACTGCAAAGTAATTAGATCAAGCTAAATGCACATTGCTGAGGGCTGCCCGTCTCATAGGTTACGTGCTGTACTGGAAAACCCACAGCATGAGTGTACTGGTCTGAGCACTTCCTTGGTTAGGAAGGTGCTCGCATAAACTAAACGTCTTTCCAAAGTCTCACATTCTTGTTATTTTCAGTAATGCATGAGAGTTATGAGAGAAGGTAAAAACAGTGGTATGCCATACACTACTGCTTACCACACCACTGGGATTATATTGTTCTATGCAACTTCTCTAACATGCTGTTTAAAAATGTATATATCTGTAAGCATTAGCCCCTTTTGTGTACTTTGGTTGCAGGCTCTGGTGGGACAAGCAGCTGCACATGCCCAGCAGTCATCTTCACTGACCACACTCGTGCTGCACCTCATGGTGGTGCAGAATTTTCATCTACAATAAAAATGCTCCCTATGCACTATTTTGCTTCTGTCATGATTTCAGTATAGCATGGAAACAAGATTTGCAGAAGTACCTTGGTCATACCCGACAAAATTGTCATATATGGAATAAAATGTTTGGGTCGAATCTCGGCGCAATTGTTTATGTACCGACACTTGTACCGCAACTTCTGATGTCAATGTGAATTTCGTATACAGGGAACCAGAAATTTCCCAATTAATGGTGGTATGGTGGTGGAGGTCCAATCATCCTGATGCCAGCAACCACAGTTAATTCTTTACCTTTTCTTTCTCTATGCTTAGAACAATACACTGTTCGAGCCGGAATGCTTACAGTCGATGAGAAACGAGATGCCACCAGCAAGGCGGCCCTGCTTTTGTTCTCGGTCATAATGCTTCGGAGTCTAGCTTATGCGGTTTGCATTTTTGCCAGGTTACCCTAGCCATAAACATTGTGTTACAAAGCTTTTTCAGAAAAAGCAACTTATCACAAACGTGTAAAGTTCTAATTTTAGGTGCCATACCAAAAAATCTGACATCACATGCTTGGTGAGGTGTTTCTTCAGCCCAGGTACCAGAGCAATAAAAAGACACATGCTTGTTATGTCTATCTTTTTCTAACATGAAACAAAATTTTCTGAAATACCAGACTTGCCTGCCATGGGCTTGGTGTCAGTCGTTTTAATGCATATGCAATTGCTTCAGATGAAGAAAAGTGTCCTTGTATCAAACTGCTCCTTTATCTATAATAGGTAGTCGATAAAAGAACCCAACAAAATTGAATGCCGCTTGTACTGTCTGCTAGGTCGATCACTCTGCACTCAAAAAGGACTTGCCGTGTCTATTTGATTGGGCAAGTTACAAAGTATGACACAAAATTGCAAGCAGATGCACGCAAGTATATTTCAGATGTGACGATTCGAAAGACGAAGCTCGTAACAGGCTCGACGGCTGTCAGGCTGCAAGTTTGATGGGGGCGACCCTGTGTTAGCGTCAGCACTAGCGTGATGGACATCACCCCTTTTTTTGAGTATCCGCCATATTGTGTTACTACCGAGACCGTCGAGGCGGCCGGATAGGCATCCGGCTCGCACCCAAGTTTTCAAAGTTTGTACCTATGTACATTTTAATAGCTTTTCCTAAATAAACCCAGTTTTCTATTACAATCAGAAGTGGGATGCAACTACCGCTTACATCGATGATCGATCGGCGACGAGTTCCGGTGGTTCGTCAACAACAACAACAACGCTGCGAAGCCTAACCGCAAACCACGTGTGACGCAGTGAGACCACGAGTGACCTACGATGTCGAGGAAGGACGTCAAGCCCTCAGTTCAGGACAATGCTCCGGCCGTGATGGAGATGATGGCTCAAGTGTTGCGCCAGAATCAAGAACTCCTCGAACGCCTGACGCTGTCGCAGATGAGTCGACCAGCGCCTTCGGACGTCGCCATGCGGGTGGCTCCGGATGCGTCGGTAGCGGTTTCCAAGTTCACGGGACTTGAGGGGGATATCGTGGCCAACGAGTGTATCACGGAATTCATCCAGGTCGCCGAGTTGGCAAGATGGAACGACGACGAGAAAATCACTGTGGCGAAGCTCAAGTTGTCGGGACCCGCGCGCGATTGGCAGCAGTCAACGGGTATGGCGTGCAAAGCCTGGTCTGCCTGGGAGGCCGCGTTTCGGGACGCGTTCGTGCGCCCACCTACCAAGACGAACAGTGGCGGATCATGGAGCAGCGAGTCCAGAGGAAAGGCGAGTGTCATGAAACATACGTTCGCGAGAAAGAAAAACTCTGCGTTCGTCTCGGGCTTAACGTGGATGAAACGAAGGAAGAGATCATCACAGGACTACTCTCGAGAGAGCTGAGTTACGCTATGCGGAATCGAACACACCACTCTGTGAACGACCTCCTGCGTGACATAAAAAGCTACGAGCACTTCGAGAAGAACCGAGATGCGAAGTTCGCGTCAACTGGAACCACGAGACCCAAGCCCTCAGCAGAGCTATCGTCCGTGCCGCAACAGAACAAAACGACAACACGCGGAGTCAAGTGCTACAATTGCCAAAAGCTGGGACACTACGCGAAGAATTGTGACAAACCCCCTCGAGCACGATTGTGCACGAGGTGCGGAGGAGAGGACCATGGTACGAGAAACTGCCCCAAACGTGAGTCTGATGCACCACAAGTGATCACAGTGCGTTGTGAAAACAAGACCTGTTCGTCGGAAAGCTTCAAGCAGGTTGAAATCGAGGGAGAACCAGTGATTGCTCTTCTGGACACCGGAGCAAAAGTGAGTCTCATGAAGGTGCAGTGTGCCAAGCGTCTCGGTAAAGAGATTCAAGGCAACACCGAAGTACTAAGGGGAGTGGGCGGCGAGTGCATGTCACTGGGCGAGGTGCGTGTCAAGATTCGCTGCGATGAGCACGAGGTGGATGAGACCAGAATGCGCGTTGTCGGAGACAACGTTTTTGCTGGACCCGACGTGATTATAGGCACTGACATCATTGACCACCATCACCTTGTATTGATCAGGAAGCATGGACAAACTGCACTGGTGGATGAGCGTCGCTATCCATTTCTACAAGATTTTCGCGTGGACATGGACGACAGCAGAGTAGTGCTTCGTGCATCAGAGAGTGTGACAGTCCCAAAGAACTGCATACAGTGGGTCACAGTTACGACTGGGAATGAGACGACTGAGGGACTCCACGTCTTCTCGACGGGTGGGGAAATCGACATTCTTTGCCAAATGAGAGGAGGCAAGACAGACATCCCCGTCGTTGGTGCTGTGGACTGCGACGTCACTCTGAAGAGAGGACAAGTCGTGTCTCGATGCCAGTCTTCACCGATGAATCCTGACGTACCTGATGTATACAGCGTGCTGCAGCAGGTCATCAAAAGCGAGCCTGGAAAACAGGAGAAGAGACTCGCACCGATAACAGCAGAAGAGGTCAATGTTGGTCCCACCATAACCGAAGACGAGAGACGTGAGCTGTGCCAAGTCATCAACGAGCACCGAACATGTTTCGCGCAGAACATGACTGAACTGGGACGTACAGATGTGGTTACGATGAAAATCGAAGAAAAGCCTGGAAGTGCGCCTGTTAAAAGGCCGCCGTACCGTGCATCGTGGAGTGAACGCGAGGTTCTGCGCAAGATTACAGACGACCTCAAGGTTAATAGACTCATCCGCGACAGCAACTCGGAGTACAGTAGCCCTGTTCTCTTGGTGAAGAAAAAGACTGGTGAATATCGCATAGTAGTCGACTACCGTCGCCTGAATGCCCAAACCGTGAAGGACAGCTTTGCACTGCCACGGATTGATGAAGTATTGGACCGACTCGCTGGAAACACTCTCTTTAGTGTTCTAGACATGGCCCATGGTTACTTCCAAATCCCCATGGATGAATCGTCCATCAACAAGGCTGCTTTCACAACTCCAGATGGACATTTCGAGCCCCTGCGTCTATTCTTTGGGCTAGCTAACGAACCTCCTGTCTATCAGCGAATGATCTCAAGGGTGCTAGGACCACTGGGCTGGAATGTAGCAACCTGCTACCTAGATGACATCTTGGTACCCGCCAAGGACTGGCCAGAGATGCTGGTGAAGCTACAGCAGGTGTTGGACACGATTTCCAAGGCCGGTCTAACCCTGAGACTGTCGAAGTGTGAGTTTGGGAAGACAGAAGTTGAGGACCTGGGAGTGGTGTTGACACCTCAGGGGATCCGACCAGGAAGCAGAAAACTCTCGGCGATTATCGACATGCCCAGGCCGACCAGTGCAACCGAACTTCGACGTTTCTTGGGGCTCGTGAGCTTCTTTCGAAAGTTTGTACCGCAACATGCAAGCATCGCCGCACCCCTGCATAGGCTGCTAAAAGCCGGAGCAGTTTTCGAGTGGTGCCAAGAGGCAGATGAAGCCTTCACCAAGCTCAAGGAGACGCTGGTGTCAGCTCCCGTGCTGGCACTATTTGACCACCGTAAGGAGACCGAGCTTCACACTGATGCGAGCAGCAAGGGACTTGCAGGCATGCTCCTGCAAAGGGGGGATACAGGTTCTTGGAACCTGGTGTACTGCGTTAGCCGCCGTACAAGTGAGACTGAACAGAAGTATCACTCCAGCCGACTGGAACTTTTGGCAGTTGTGTGGTCAGTGGGACGACTGCGCTGTCTCCTGCTGGGAGTGAAGCTCACTATCGTCACAGACTGCAGTGCTACGCTGTACCTAAACACATGGAAATCCGTGAAACCTCAGATTGCCCGCTGGTTCGAAGAACTGTGTGACTATGACTATGTCATACGGCACAGACCAGGAACTCAAATGGAGCATGTGAATGCGCTTAGCCGTGCCCCAAGTGATGAGCGCGAGCTAACAGCAGATGGTGATGAGGACAAAAACCCAGAAATGTGCATCGCACCTGTCTACTACACAGTACCGGTTGAAGACAAAGTGGCTATGATTCAGGCACAAGACTCAGAGTTGAGAGCTCTACTTGAGATACTGCACAAACCTGCAAGTGAGCGTACCTCGTCGGAAAGATCTCAAGTGCACAATTTTGAAGTGCGCCTTGGAATCTTGTACTACCAGCTCCAAAGCGGAACAACCTCGCGGAAGCGTTTCGTGGTCCCACGAAGTATGCGGAAGTTCATCAAGGTGAAGTTCCACGACTTTGGTGGTCACTTCGCTGTTGACAAGACTGTGGCTAAAATCCGCGAGAAGTTCTGGTTCCCCGGAATGGTGGCATATGTGAAGCAACATGTGCGACAGTGCATCGAATGCTTGTTCCTCAAGCAACCAGGTGGCAAGGTGCAGGGAAAGCTAAACCCTATCGGACCAGGTCTGCGACCGTTCGAAATCGTCCACATGGATCACTTGGGTCCTTTTGTGAAGAGTACGCAGCGCAACAACGTCCTGCTGGTGCTTGTCGACAACCTCACGAAGTTTGTTCGGCTACTTGCATACCCAAGCACAGAAACAAAGTATGTGCTCAGGTTCCTGGTCGAGTTCATCTGCGACTACGGTGCCCCTCGCCGGATCATAACTGACCGAGGAAGTTGCTTTACCTCAAGAGACTTTGAGGACTACTGCAGCGCAACAACGTCCTGCTGGTGCTTGTCGACAACCTCACGAAGTTTGTTCGGCTACTTGCATACCCAAGCACAGAAACAAAGTATGTGCTCAGGTTCCTGGTCGAGTTCATCTGCGACTACGGTGCCCCTCGCCGGATCATAACTGACCGAGGAAGTTGCTTTACCTCAAGAGACTTTGAGGACTACTGTCTGACAAGAGGGATCAAGCACGCATTGACTTCGGCACAGCGACCTCAGGCAAACGGCCAAGTCGAACGGATCAACCGAATACTGATCCCAGCAGTTGCAGCATCAACACAGTACCAAACCCAACGTGACTGGGACCATCACCTGCAGAAGGTACAAGCAGACATCAACAGCACTGTCAGCAAAACTACAGGCCGTTCCCCATTTGAACTTTTGTATGGATTTGTGCCAGCGTTACGAAGCAACCTCCAAGAACTGGTCCCACCTGACACAGAACACCAACGGAGTGTCCACGATTTGCGGGAGGAAGCTAGGCAGGCGATTCTGGATTCGCAGACTAGCGCTAAACGACGGTATGATCAGAGACACTGTGACGCGCTCCACTACGCAGTAGGTGACGTGGTGGTGGTGAAACGAGCACCTGTTTCTACTGGAGAGTCTACCAAGCTGCAGCCGAAGTACCGAGGGCCCTACACGGTTGTGGAGGTACTTCCATCGGATACCTACCGCGTAAGCAACATGCCTTCCGAACATCCAAGAAACAGCCAGTACACGACAACAGCCCATGCAAGTCAACTGAAGCTGTTTAAACTGGCCTCAGAAGAGAAAGCTTCAATCGAGTGTCCAGACGGCCA
Organism: Ixodes persulcatus; assembly: GCA_013358835.2. NCBI lineage: Eukaryota > Metazoa > Arthropoda > Arachnida > Ixodida > Ixodidae > Ixodes > Ixodes persulcatus. Next base: position 230,440 of record JABSTQ010010183.1, on the reverse strand, counting down.
CACCAGCATGTACAGTGATGGACAAACGGTTAACCCTTCATACTCCAGCTGTGAAGAAGCAAGTGACAGGGATCAACTAAGTAGTCCCCGGTGTATCTTGCGTCAGTCAAAACGCGCAAAGCGTAAACCTGTGTGGACAAAGGACTACGTTAACTGAGGACAGTTAAAGGAGCAGGATGGCCGAGTGTTAGCGTCAGCACTAGCGTGATGGACATCACCCTTTTTTTTGAGTATCCGCCATATTGTGTTACTACCGAGACCGTCGATGCGGCCGGATAGGCATCCGGCTCGCACCCAAGTTTTCAAAGTTTGTACCTATGTACATTTTAATAGCTTTTCCTAAATAAACCCAGTTTTCTATTACACCTGGTAGGCAGCACATACTTGGGATGCAGAGGCGGCCACCTTTATTATTTTCAACGCTGCACAGCTTGTCCTCTGCTGTCAAAGATCACACCGTCCTCGGGGTCGAACTCTTTAGGAGCAAGGGGCTCGGGAAGATACTGTTATACGAGCCCGCCTTGTGCAGAAAGGCAAATGATGTTGCTGTGCCCAGAACCTTTGCAACCACTGGACTTGCTTTTGAGCATCCTATTCACTGCTCCACAACATAATCTTAAGCAATGCTTTTTGTTAAGCTTGGCCTTGGGACAGTACAGCATCCATTGGGATCGCGAGGAATTGGTGTGCAACCACGGTTTCAGGGGTTATTCGCTGTCACCTGCACACAACAGCCTCTGACATTAATGTTTCATAACCTTTTCAGTTGTCCAAAAGCACATCAAGACTAGATAGATGCTTTCTATGCTAATGCAATTTGTGCTTGGAACTAGTAGCATGTAGGTTTTTATAACATACCCAAAAGCCTGCAATATAAAGATAATAATAATAATTGCAAAACAAAATAATGCGGAGGAATTTACACTTGGCTTAAACGATACCAAAAATCATGTCTTGCAGAGCAAAGAGGTAGCAAGCAATCAAAATTATTTATCATCTGTACATACAAACAGAGTTTGGCAAGTGTGAAGGGAAAACGGACACAGCGTGCTTAAGCTGAACGATTTCCCGATGTTGGGGCCTTAGACCTTTGGATGAATTATACCCATGCAATCACTAGAGTAAGCTTGAATGTGCGCTTAAAACGATCTCGCACGACACTCATCGCGTTGAATGAGGCGCCCGTTTTCTACTGAGAGCTGTCGTGCAAGCACGTTGAGAAAATGTTCAATTCAGACTGTATTAGAACACAGCGTATTTATACGAAAGAGTATTTACCGAGCGCACTGCTGTATTCCCATCGCTGACCTTCTCGGTTGTCGTCTCTCCGTCTTCCTTTCGCGCGAAGTCCACCGACCTTGAACCCCGGGTGATCGATTATCGTCTCTTTAACATCCAACAGAACGCGACTCACAGCGCACCGATGCACGGTGATGTTTTCGCCGCACCAAAATATGCCTCCAGCAACTCAGAAGCTGAGAGCACTTGCTGCTCGGCTGCCAGCAAATGGGGTCCCTCGCGACGCCGCCAAAGCTTCCGCGGCAACTGTCAGAGCCAGCGAGTGTCGGGTAGTATTCCCCTGACGAACCTTGAACCGAACACATCAAAAACGTAGCGATGGTCCATGAAAGATCGCTTTGGCTCGCCCCGTCCGCGAGCGTGAACGTCGCCATCTTCATGGAGTTTGGCAACTCCGGCTGCCTGACAACTACAAAGTTATCTCAATCGCCAAACTCAATCGTGACGACATTTTGACGTCACCGCTAACTTTATTATTTCACCAGCATAGCTCGAACTCCATCGGAATCCGTAGGGAAAAACTCAATCGCAACGTCACATCACGTGACCAAAAGGACAGCCAATCAGCGACCGATTGAGTTAACTTTATCGTTGAGTTTGCGATCTAGCATAGACAGACTGGTAACAATGTATTTTTGCCGAATCTTTGCCGAATTTTTAGAAAAGTTCGGAAAAATTCGGCTTTGCCGAATCCTTAGATTCGGCGCCGAATTTCGATTCGGCAAAAGTTCGGCCCATCACTAATTAATATACTGAGCAGCAGTCAGCAGCTGGAATGTGGTCTCGGAGTTTACAGCAGAAATCCTGATGCTTGTAACCCTTTTTAGACGGTCCGCAAAAATCTGTTCCCCATTGTTGTGTGCTGCGGTTTGCTACAGAGGGGCGTCTAGGTGGTGGAAGTTTGGCGTGAAAATATCAACGGATAATCTTACTACATTCAAAGAAGAAAAAAGAAAAATCTGTTTCGGGCAATCTACGGCGTCCGATCTGAAGTGGCAGGTGTGACTTGGTCAACGAGCTTCCAAAATCAAGGTGGTAGTGTAGTATTCTTGGATGGCCAAGAACATACGTCTCGACTAAGGCTAAAGACGGCTGAACGCCTAAAGGGCTGTCCAAACAGGACACATCAGAAATCGTGAGGCGACACAACTCCGTCAAAAGTCGTGGAATTTGAAGCGGTTGAAGTCTGGCAGTCTTAAGTCTGTTTGAACTCCACCAAGCAAACATCACGACTTTCCTCTTTGCTTTCTCCCCTTTTCAGTGACCTCGATGCTTGCACACTCGATGTCACACGCCACCTGCCAATGCTGTCCATCTCTTCTGCCAGACCCTGTATCTTTGGTCGTGTTTCGAAGTTTCCTCGATCTTGCTCCAGCGTGAGGTTTGGTTTTGTACCTTTGTGTTCAAAAACCATCCCACGTCCAGCGTCGCTCTGTGTTTTCACGTCACACGACCCACCAAGTAACTCTTGGATCTGATTGGGTAAGATTTCGAACACAGCCCTTCCCTTTCCCAATTTTGGGACTTTGAAGAGCAGCGGAGGCCATGAGCGATTGACCGACAGCCAACAGAGCCTGTGAGTGCCTGTCCGGACCCACGTGATGAGCATGCTCAAGGACCCTGTTTAGGACATGAGCAAACTTTGATAAAGAAAACTCCCCCCCTCCCCCCCTCCCCCCCTCCCCCCCCCCCCCGCAAGAAAAACGGACAGAAGCGGACCACCGTACGACTTACGTCACAATTGTGTCGCCTCATGATTTCTGAAGTGCCCCGTTTGGACAGGCCTTAGGGCGAGGCCTGCCAAGGCACGGTAGAGTAGGGCTCACCCAGCCATGGGGTTGGCGCGGACAGGGACCAGCGGGGGCCATAGAAGGCGGAGCCGGGATAAAGTAATGAGACGACTGATCAGGAGAAAATCCAAGGTGGCAACAACTCGCGCGGGGCGCATTACCAGCATTTTATTCAGAACCACGACGTCTCATGCACGAGCCACTGCACGACCGTACAGTGGCACTATGTCAGAACAATCCACAATATTGAATTCCTGCAAGTTGGGCAAAAAAACAATTTTTTTTTTATTTGAGAAGGGAATTTCTTGTACTACCACTTCAGAAGAGAGCCTGGAGCTTGGAAGGCCCCACTATGGGGATGAATACTCGGGGCAGTGCGATTGCGAGATTTAGTTTGTTAGTATCCCCATTCAGGAAATCTACCTCTATCAGTTCACGTGCAATAGATTGCTCTCAATACCAGTGGTACTTGTACCCACTAATGCTACGCTCATTCAGTAAAGAATTTCATGCGTATTCCGACTGATCTGAGCAGTGCCGCTCTGCACTACCACTCGATAGACAGAGTGAGCAGCTTCGGCAAAACTGGAATGTCGTGGAGATCCGAAGATCCTGTTGCATGCAGGATCTACTTGCATGCTCATCCTTTGCTTCACAGCCTGTCGCAGCATTCCTTCTTTCGCACTCATCTACAGTGATGGGAGTTGTGAGGGACATGAACAGCAGGATGACCCCGACCTAGTCAGTGATTGCCACTTTTGCTGGCCGCTCGCACCCAGTCGAGATTAAGGCTTGGCCCCTTATTCACAGAGTTGACATGTATGTCAGCCATCACACGCCATGTAGCAAATGCTAGTGATATGGACACATTAAGAAAAGCTACAAATACGTCATTTATTGCTTAAAGTGTGGTGCTGCACACACCACTCCCCAATGTTCGGAAGACAACACCCGCTGTTGCCTGTGCGCCGGCAACAACACAGCCAACATGGCAGAATGCCTATTGCAAGTGCAGGTAATTGCCATCACTGAAACAATGAACAGGTGCCACGTTTCGAAATTCGAAGTGTTGGCCCTTGTAGAGCAGCACTCAATGGCTTTCTCTACACTTGTGAGTCTCTCCTCAGAAATCAGTGAGCAGAAAATATTTAAAATAGTCAACTTGGCAGTGGAAAAGGCTATCCCCCAGCCGATGGAAACCGATCTCGTATCCGTTCTGAGCTTGTTCTAACCAAATTCAAGGAACTCGTGGAACTAGTGACACAGCCCACATTTCAATGAGCTACAGTTGACAAGAGGCCCCAATACTTTCCAGAGAACATGTCTACCCAGATCGCGATTTCGACTCACGGCCACAATCGAACAGTTCTGGGAACGGTGAGACTTCAGAGATGGAGTGTGCATCCGCAACACAGAAAAAAGTCCGGTCACCATTTGAGGCTGCTTCTAGTCCCCAATAACAAATTAAACGTAAAGAGAAACTATATACAAAACAGAAGAAACTTTCAGCTCACACTTATAAATATGATTCCAATCACCATAAAGGACAAACTTTAGATCTTACAATTATGACGGCATGAATGAACCTATATTCCATTGTTCCAAAAATTTCTCCTGATATTATACTAATACAAGAATCTTGGCCTACTAACTACACTGCTTTATTCTTTTAAGGGACTCCACCCTTTCGAACTTGATAAAAGTCATACATGAGGAACACTCCCCACCTTGATTTCTGATTCCCTGCCTCATCAAGCCTCAATAACCTATGAACTCATTTTGCCTAATGTTGAAGTTCTTTTGCTTAGCCTAATATTCTAAAATTGTTTTCCTCTTTCACCGGCTAATGTATAATTTCCAAATTAATTTTAAAGGGTTTAATGAGATGGATTCTATGCTTTCCTCTAGCTATCCTCACATAATATTGCTGAAGACTTCAACTCCCATCACACAGCCTGGGGATTCAAAATTGACGCATGTGGCAACAGCCTGTGGAAGTATCGACGTTGCAAATCGGAGAAAAGTAACTTTTATGCAGGAAGCCTCACAGTCAGTGATTGTTCTCGCATTATCCTGTCGTTCCCTTCCAATCACTATCTGGGATACTGTAGGCTCTGCAACAAACAGCGATCACTTACCCTTAATGTTTGGGATTCCCATCCCACATAGCAGATGCGCACAGACGGCCGCATACGGCAATATTGACTACGTGATTCACAATGAGTGCATGGGTTTGCAATGACTTCGCTACTTACTGCAGCTTGCATTGATGAATTTTGGTGATGGTGGTGGCATGAAAAGTAATTGTTTAGACAAAGGAAAAGAATGGAAGTTGATATCATTTTAGGCAGTTTGAGCATTTGATTGCATGCACAGAGCCAAAGATGCTTGCATAATGAAAAACATGATCAGTGCAATGATGCCTCACCGTGACCTAGGTGTGGCTAATTCAGACTGGGCCATGCATCAAAACACAAGATGGTGGACCATTTCCTGGTTGGATGGATTCTAACAGCTGTACCCTTTGTAGCGGGCAATAACTTGTGCCACTTTGCCTAGAAAAAAAAAGTATGATTTTTTTTTTATTGTTTTTTTTAACCAAATTTCTTCCTCTCTGTATTTTTGTAACTATTGCCAGGTTTCTGTATTCCTAGCCATGGTTGTTATACTTGCCATGTTAAAAATAATGCCAAACTCTCTCAATACACACTAATCACTGGATTTTTCTGTTTTGTTATCACTAAGGAATCTCTTCCATCACATGCATGAGCGTGGTGGAATGTGCTCATCCAGGACATCCACTTGTGTGGTAAAATGCAACATTCACCACTACTTCGTAAAAGTGAAATGCAAGCAGTGTCAATGCCGTGCTCTTGCTGTGCCACGTCTACATTATATTGGCACAACTCATTTTTATTATTAATATTGTCTCTTTCGGGCTAGGCCACGATTGGTTGTTTATTCCAAACAACCTCCCCTCTTGAGCTTCTCGGCGTTACCGCTACGCGGCATCGATTTCGCTGGTGTCGCCAATACCCCTTTGAAGGTGTGTTTTTCGCCTAAGTGCGCGGCTGCGCTGCGTCGAAGCGAGTCGCGAAATCACGGTGTCAGCTCCGCGGGTCCTGCTCTTCCGCAATGCATCGGTGCTTGAGGAGAAGCACACTCAAGGGGGCTAGCCCTCCGCAATCAACACTGAAAAAAGTAGGAATATTGCAGTTAATCTTGAAGCGAATATCAAATAGCGTATAACTTGAAACTAGTATTTGATAATTCAAACATTCGCGCAGCCCTACTCGTTGCACATAGTACTTAGGCATCTGAAAAAACAACTGTACTTTCTTAATTTTCAGTGGCATTTTCAGTTTGTTTTTTGAGAACAGCTCCCTGTTGGCGCAGACATAGCGCAAATTGTGCACAAGTACAACCTTTGGAACAGCATGTAGCAGGGTTTTTTCTGGCGCAGTGTGGCGCAAATGGCGCAGCAGTTCCACCACTGCAAACGCTTAAGTTGGAATATGTCCAGTGACGATTTGTCAGGCTTGTGTATGATCACCGTATCAGACGACAGTTTTATTATGGTTATTCACATCTTTTGGTAACTTTTAGACTCTCGCTTCTTTCTGTAAGGCAACTAGTTTGTGAAATGGTGTTTCGTTACAAATTGATGAATGCTGCAATTGACTCTCCTTTTCTACTCGTAAGATTTTATTCAATGCTCCTCAATGTCAAACCAGGCTCAGGGCACCTTTTTATCCTTGTAATGTGCATTGTGACATTACTTTGTCTAGGATTCAGCAAACACATAATAAGTCTGACAATAGATACCTCAATTCATCTGCACATTTTTCAATGTAAAAAAGAAAGTCTTCTCGGAATATTTTGAGAATTGCCCCACCCCCGAAAGATAACCCATCCCTATTTTTGGCATGATTTACCATTTTTTCTTAAACACCAAAAGATAGCCCACTTCTAGTAATTGTAGTTTTTCGATTCAATGATGGCCTCGCCGTAAACACGGGTAGTTAGCCATGGTGGGATATAAGCAAACATTGCTGACTGGGAAGTAGTCACCTTTGCTTCATTGCCCCTCGCCGCGATAACAAGTTTGACAGAGACACATAATCTAAGAGTAGCATTTTTTTAACTTTTCTGATTGCACATCAAAAGTTAGCCCACTCCTAATTTTCACCCGATTTGATTTTGATTTTAGGTGGGCTATCTGTCGGGATATTGCGGTACTCATGTATGCTAACTGGGGTGTGACAATGTTGGTTTTCTTTTTATTAAGCTTGAGTGAGTTTACCCCTATAAGGGCTAACAGCTGTTTGGGAACGTGCAATAAAACAAAATTGATTGATTCACAGCATGAAGACAATTTTTGTCGGTAGACCTCATTTGTCGAGACCCTCGGGTGGAAAGAATTGGCTGTGGACGTAGAAGACAGGATAAACAGTTACGTTAGGTTAGCACAATTATCATGATATTGGAGTGCAATAGTTTAATTTCCATTGCAGAGGTTAGTGTATGTTCTGCCTCATTGTAAAAATAGTGTACTGACTACCCCTTTTTGCATAGCTTTGTCTTTAGTTCGTGTTTACTTATTGCCTTGGTGACATTGGATAGCATACTGGTTTACGGATGAAACCTGATCAGGTACCTTTAGTGTACAGAGCTGCAGCCCAAGTGCCAACCATTGTCAGATTTCCCTTATTTCAGGAGGTACTTGGTTAGATTGTTATGTGGGAGTAAGCTAAAACAGTGTTGTGAAGGAATTGCTGCGAAATAGAGACTTGCATGGGCACTTTTGTGTGGGTCAGAAGAGGCACTGTCTTCAGTGACATTCCTCCATTATTTTTCCTCCTTTGTATGTTTGTAACTGGCCGATTTTTAATCTGCACAATAAATCAAATAAGTTTGTTTGAGAACTGTCCCTCTTCTTCTTATTATTGATATTGTTTTAATGTTCAATCTACAAAATTTTGAGGAATTCAGATACATTTAGTGACAGGCTGGCATAAATGATATCTTGATTTGTCCCCATTCTATCTAATAAAATAACTTCACTGACATGCACGGTAACATCCGAGTACTTGTTTGTTGCTATGAAACAAATTATTACAGGAATGGCTGTAAAAATTTAGCATGATTCATAAGCAAACATGTTTTTTTTTCTAGTTTACATTTTAAAAGGGCAATGCAACAGTTCTTGCACTTTTAGTAAATAAATACAGCTTTGAATTATTCTTCAATGCTCAAACCTACCGTAAAATACCGCAGAAGTGCCCACTTTGTTCAAGCGGCCACTACTGACATTTCCCTAAACTTGGGAATTCTGCAAATTAAGCGTTAAGTGCCAGATTTGACCGGACAAGCGCTCATGTCTAGATTAAACCAGTGTTCAGTGGAAGTGGGGTGGCCGCTTTTCTGGTATTTTACTGTACATGAAGCATGCATTAGTTTCTTTTTGGGCTGAACAATTGATCGATCAATCTACCGATTGATCAAATGATGCTTTAATTGCGGTTAATATTTTTTAACTGGTTAATCGATAACATTTTGACAAGCTAAGAGAAAGTTAAAATTAAATGCTTTTACCATGCAGACACGGATAAGTACACCTATTTGAAGAGAAAATTGGAGCTGAAATTTTAATGTAAAGTAAACTTTAAGGGCAAGATTTGTAAATCAAGGCAAGGGCAGAAGGTTATACATGTCCTGGCCACTTCAACGCCGTGAGAGTGTCCGTTTAGCGCAGCAGAAACTTGTGAACAATCAAAGGAGGCCGCTCTTGCCGGAGAATATCACCGAACCACTTTGCCTCATACAGCTGAAGTAATATTCTGCGAGTGTGAGTGTCTTTGAACTGTTCTGAACTATGTATTGAAATTAAATTATAATCCAAATTGTATATTGCGCCGTTTATCACATATTCAGCAAAGGCAAACAAAAAGATGCGTAATTTTGACCGCTAAAAATTAGACACGCAAATGACCGAAATCTATTAATTAATCAATTAAACGGTGACAATTAATCGGGTCAAAATTTTTAATTGGCGCCCAGCCCTTGTTTTTTTTTTTTTTCTCTTCGTGCAATGGCAGTGGCAGAAACAATTTGTGAAAAACGAGCAGCTTTCATCCCCCCAACTCGCAGCCAGAACAAGTGGCCACATGATCTAGAGTCACTTACAAGGAGTGTACCGTTTTGATTTAGAATTCATTTTTTTTTTTTTGCTGCAGATGCCAGTCACCTAAAGGCAGCACACATGTCCACCTTGACAGACTCCCCCAGGAGACAAATGCTCTTGCACCACCTGTGTGGCAGCCTCTCCTTGCCCTCCTGGAACAACGTTTTGAGAGTGCCTCACATCCACAGCTGGACAGCTGCTTCCAGCCTAATAATGACTGCGAAATGGCGTCCTTGAAGGTTTTTCTTTTATAATGTCACCCATCATGTGATAACTACTGGGGGCCCGGCCAGGCCATACTCAAACACGACCCAACGTCCGACTGGTTGTATGACGTGCCAAAAAGACGGCTGAACCCGAACAGACGCCGGAAATCACGGCCTCACGTAAATGCACGACACAGTGATTGAGTGGCGCTAGATGGGGTTTGGCCGTCTTTCTGACATGCCGTAGGACCAGTCGGACATTTGGTTGCGCATGGGTACGGCCTGACCGGTCCCCCAATAGTTATCATCTGTTCGGTGGCACGAAAAAAAAACCCTGCAAGAATACCATTTCGCTGTCATTGATAGGATGGAAGTAGCTGTCCAGGCGTGGGTGTGAGGCACTCCCAGAAAGTGGTTCCAGCAGGGCATGAAGGGCATTCGTGTCCTGGGGGAGTCTGTCGAGAAGGTTGACATATGTTCCGACCTCTAAGTGACTGGCATTTGTAGTGAAAAAATTAATTGTAAATCAATATGGTCTGCCCATCGTACATGCCGACTATGTTCATCATAGCCACGCATTGGGATGGGCAGAGCACAAGTTGTGTGGCGAGTTCCGCACATTGCTAAGGTTCGGCTATATCCGTCATTGCAGCAATTGTACACGAGCCGCTACTCAAACGCATGTTGAGGCATTGATTGTCCCGAACCCAAATAAAATGTTCTCGCAGGGCTCCTGTCCACTGCATGAGCCACATTTAAATACCACTTTGGGTATAGCAAAGCGTGATGATGAACTCCCAGGGATTGCATTGATGAAAACACTAACAATGCAATCCCCGCAACTTCATCATCAAGTTTTTCGAAGGAAAGATTGAAAGAAAACATCCACTTCTATCCTTAAAATTATGCAGCGACAAAGGAGCTTCTTGTCAGTGGCGTTGCATGCGAGTATACTTGGGTTCCACTGGTGCCAGTAAACTTCTATAAAGTGAGAAACATTTCTACCCAATATGGTTGCGTGAGCCCCTGAATGAGGGAAGATCTCGTCATGCCTTGTCAGTATAATCTTTATGCTATCAACCATGTTTCATGAATGACATTTGCCAGGCACGTAGCCAGAATTTTGTTTCGGCGGGGCACCCATGACAAAATGTTGTATGAGGGGGAGGGGAGAGAGGAGGTCCCAGCAAAAAAGAAAGGTTTCGGGGGGCCCGGGCGCCCCCTCCCCCTGGCTACGTGCCTGACATTTGCCCTGGTTCGATTGAGTCATTGAGTGACTTATTCCTGCAACTTTGCATTTCAACTTCAAGTCTACTGGTGCAGGTAAAAAAAATTTTTTTTTGTTTACACAAACTTGCACTTTTCCTCCGATTCCTGCGATGTACGTATTCGTACATCGCAGTGTTGGACAAAATACTCGATAAAAGTATTTAAGTTAAGTTACTAAATACCTGCTTCATAAAGTATTTAAAATACTACTCAAGTTACTTTCAGTGTAAAGTATCTTGAGTAGAGTATAGATACTTGGAAATGTAATTCAGCTACTTTTGAAGATACTTCCTCATTGCGTAATTTTGATCGACGTCAGTGACAAACACAATTATACAGGTGCGAAAATCTGGTTTACCAAAATGGTTTATTAGCACGGAACAACACAAAACGAGAAGAAAAAAACATCCTAGGGTTATTTTATGCAGTTCAACTATAAGGAGCAGAATACTGACACGAATGGCTAATGATGAGGCGGTGAATAACTGAAGAAACTAAACGTTTAATGGGGCGAACTTGTGCCCAAAACAATAAAGAAAAGCTAGCCAAAATTAGAATATGCTGCTGCTGAGTGGGACCCCGCTCACTCGTCACTAATTGGTCTTATTAAATCCATTCAAAACCGCTCAGCTCGTTTTTTATTGACGAACTATCATCGCACTGCCAGCGTTACCACTATGAAGAATACTTTAGGTCGGCCGTTACTAATTCACTCCTAAAAAATCTCTCGTTTGTGTCTTCTTCATAAAACATTTCATAATGTTACACTAATGTCATAAACTAATCCGTTCGGTCCGAACGGTTCGGACAAAAAGACTATCTTGTAACTATTGTGTGACAGGTCGTCCGGATGGCGAATCGCCCTATGAAGAATGTTCCGCTGTAACGAACGGACCTGTTACCAGCCGACGAATGGGCATGTGACGAATGGGCCGTCTCCCCGGCGAAACAGCAGACTCGAGCGCTAAAACAAAACTAACTCCGGACCCCCCCCCCCAAAAAAAAAAAAAGGCTTGCTTTTCAATGTTTAAACAGCCTTGATGCCAGTACGCCTCAACTGGGTGACTTGTCTCTTAGCTGTAAATGAGAAATGTAGCCAGTGCACCACAACCGCGAACCTGGGGTTTTTAACGTGCATCACGCAGTAGTGATTACACAAAGGCGGTCCGGTACGAAACTCATCCAGGTCGAAACGGGGTGTAGGAAAAAATGTCCCCGGAGAAAATGTTCCCGGAAAAAATGTCCCCCCCAAAAAAAAAAAAAAAAAAAAAACAATGTCCCCGGACAAAATGTCCCGGAATAAAAGGCCCCATGTGGGTGTAACGGCAGAGCCTGCCAGTTAGTCTGGCAACCCCGCCGCCAGCAGGAGGAGCACGTTGGGACGGGCCCAGACGGGCGCCATCATTAAACACGTTCGTTAGATGGAATGCTGCTCGTCTGAGTCTCTCATTATTGGGCGTTACAGTGGGAAGTAGGAAAAAATGTCCCCAAAGGATTTTTCATCTCTTGGTTTCCCGGATCCTCATGGCCTTCGAACGGTCCGGTCATATTTTCTTGGGAAAAAAGGCACTCTGTGGCAAGTAGGAAAAAACGGCCCCAACAAATAAGGAAATATACGATTCCCCGAAGGTACACATCGCGATACTGTTAGCACGAACACGACATCGGCGCATTTTCACATTTTACTTAGAAAGAGTATAAGTGAGTATATAGAAAGAGTATAAGTATAAGTATAAGTCCCGGTCAAAATGGTCCCGGACGAAAAGGTCCCAATTGCCAACCCGGACAAAATGGTCCCAGGTGAATTTATCAATACTTTGAGCGCTCTTAATAGGACAAAATTGTTTGGTACTTTTATTTGGACACACGTTCAAGGATAATATCAACATTTTCATTATAATCATTTGAAACAAATTTTAAATCCCTTCTATCTATATAATGCAGCTCTATTTCTCAAAGGTTCTTGATTTCTACCGACTTACTCCACGTGTGTAATCAATATCTTTCTATCGCCAGAACCTGTTTTCAAATTAGCGCTATCGAGCTTCAAAATGATATTCGGAATGAAAATCATTATCATACACGTACTACAGGTTCTTGACGTGGTTTTTTTTAAATGAACCTGTCGTACCACCGTGTTCTATTTTTTCAGAAACAGCATCGCTCTGTCTGAACATTGTATAATAAAGAAATCAAAAATTGATTTCGCAATTATGAGCGTATTTATTACATAGAGTACTTAAGAGACAAAAAGTCGACGCTGCTGAAGCGAAGGCCTAATACGAAAATGTATTGCTATGACCCACACCCCTCAAAAAGTCGTTCAAGGGACGGAGCCCTTGCACGTACTGTGTGCACAGAGTTACAAGCCGCTGCTAATATCCATCAAGAGTAGAAAATACAAAAAAACTGCAAACAGCAAATAAATAATGCCACGCTGGGACCATTTTGTCCGGAATGGCAGTTGGGACCATTCTGTCCGGGACCATTTTGTCCGGGACCATTTTGACCGGGACCATTTTGACCGGGACCATTTTGACCGGATCCCTGAAATGGTACACAAGTACCTCTCAAATTTCCCCAAACACAATATTTTGGTTTAGGCTAAAAGTGTTATAAATGTTTATTTCACAATGAAAAAAAAAAACACACACACAAAAATACAGTAATTTGTTTTGGCAAACACAATAATTTGGCCATGAGAATCGGGGAAAACCCAGCGAGAGAACCCTTTGGGGACATTTTTTTCTAATTAAACTTGAGGAAGAAAACGAGAAGGGACCCTTCTCGTTTTCTTCCTCAAGTTTAATTATCCCTACCAACCCACTCGTTCTGTCCCTATATTTTTTCTACTTTCCACGTGGTGCCTTTTTTTTTTCGGGGACATATTTTCCGGGGACCTAATTTCCGGGGACTTTTTTTCCGGGGACATTTTTTCCGGGGTCGTTTTTTCCGGGGACATTTCTTCCGGAACCCGTCGAAACGGGAGGGCGGTGGGGATCGAACCAAGGAGGTTCCCAGCGCAAGCTTTCGCTGCCGCCACGCGGAGCACCTTTTGCGTGGGTTTCTGGAACATTCGGCGTTGAACCTTCCGCGCGTAGAACATTCGTAACCCGAGTAGACGACAAGGTTCTCAAACTTACGAGAATGTCAAGTTGAAAGAAAACATAAAAGAGGAGTTCGCTCCCTGGAATTGAACCCGGAGGCTCCGCGCTAGAGCCAAGCGCGGTAACCATTCGGCCTCGCGCTCGCTCGGCGAAGCGCGTGGCAATATCACTGATACATGTTACAAAACATTTCTTGGACAGAAATACGTCCTGCGGCGCACCTTAGACTCTATATTTCCTATATATGGGGAGGGGAGTTCACTATAAACTAACTCGGGATACGGATATGAGTGAATGGAAAGCAAAGAGAACCCACATAATAGCCATGGCAGTGGTCGCACCTTCTTCAAGTAGGTCACGTTCAGAAATGCACTCAGCGTTGGGGGGCGCTTTGTTAGGATTTTGAGAGGTCATCCAGCTCCTAGTTCGTTTCCTGTACTGTTCCCTGCTTACCATCTTTTCGTTATTCTGCTTATCAATGTTCGCTACAGACAGTGTTCGCGAGAACAATAAGTGCCGGACTGACGACAAAAAAAAATAAACAAAAGAAAGCCTAGACGTTTTGCTGTAGGGGGTCAAATATACAACAAGCAAAACAATTTTTTTTCTGTCCACTTCTCATTTTTTTTCTATTTATTATTTTCTTGACACTCAAGTGTGTACTGTTGTCGTAGGTCGTTTCCCGGTCTGCGTTGCGCCTCAGTGTGGCAATCCTAACTTCCGTAAAACCACCCCTTTTACAACGGTTAAACCAGCTGAACCACGAAAATAGGGAGAAAGGAGTGAAGACAGGCTATCGCTGGACTACCAATTATTTAATACTGATCCTTCGTTTTCTTCTCTTTGTCTCCTGGCGTTGTGGCTACCTTCTCGGAACTTATTCCATCATTTAATGTTATTGCTCCTCTATTATTGCCTTCATTTTCTTGCTACTTGATCTTTCTGTGCCATCTCGGATACTGGTTTGCCGAATGAATCTTTTTTCGCTTGCCTGTAGGGCAATAGATGGTGAACTAACGCAGTTTTCTTCTTTATCTTCGATGGCCAAGGCCTCAAGTATCTCCCGGGCGAGCTGGTCTTTGTGGTGAGCCAAGATGGTTCCCATTTCGAGCTTTGAATCGCACGTGCATGCTCGACAATGAGCAGCTAAATGCCCCGGCCCTGTTCGGGCTCTTATGTTTGCTGCATGCTCACGTGCTCGATCGTTCACGCACCTTCCCGTTTGTCCAATATACACACGCCCACATGACAGTGGTATGTTGTAAACTACTCCCTTTTCGCATTGGACGTACTTATTCTTATGCTTGGTGTTGCAAGTGCCGGTGTTGTTGGCCTCCCCTAGATTAACCTTCCGGCACATGGCATACCCCTTGTTGGGTGCCGAGCACACTACTTTGACGCCCTGCCTTGTGGCGATCTTTTTCAGCCTATGGGTGACACCATGAATATACGGAACCACCGCGAAAGGTGATCTAGGAACCTTCTTTCGTGTGTTAGAGTCATCCTCTCGGCTGGATCTCTTGATGTTTTGGCAGAGTTTTTCACAGATGGAGGCTAAGAAGGGTCTCGGATATCCGGCCTCATGAAGTCTGGAGATTTGGGTCTCGAAGCTTCTTCCCATCTGATGTGAACACGCTTTCCTGAGGCTAGCTGTGAGAGCTGTGGTGGCGACCCCTTGCTTTACATTTTTCGAATGTTCAGAGTCAAAGGGAAGGAACCCTTTCCCCGATCGCGTTTCGTATCTCCAACAAACGTGTTCATTTTGGAAGTCCAAGGCCAAATCCAGAAACCTGATACACTTATCAGCGGGAAGCTCGTATGTAAAGGTGAGGCCCATGCATGCGTAAACGATCGAGCACGTGAGCATGCAGCAAACATAAGAGCCCGAACAGGGCCGGGGCATTTAGCTGCTCATTGTCGAGCATGCACGTGCGAGGCAAAGCTCGAAATGGGAACCATCTTGGCTCACCACAAAGACCAGCTCGCCCGGGAGATACTTGAGGCCTTGGCCATCGAAGATAAAGAAGAAAACTGCGTTAGTTCACCATCTATTGCCCTACAGGCAAGCGAAAAAAAGATTCCTTCGGCAAACCAGTATCCGAGATGGCACAGAAAGATCAAGTAGCAAGAAAATGAAGGCAATAATAGAGGAGCAATAACATTAAATGATGGAATAAGTTCCGAGAAGGTAGCCACAACGCCAGGAGACAAAGAGAAGAAAACGAAGGATCAGTATTAAATAGTTGGTAGTCCAGCGATAGCCTGTCTTCACTCCTTTCTCCCTATTTTCGTGGTTCAGCTGGTTTAACCGTTGTAATATGTACCACCAACTAGCTCAGCTTCCACCCCTTTTGTTTGAGGAATTTTAAGGGGAACTCTAGGAAACAAAAGGCGCATTTGGGAAGGCGAGGGAGAAACCTTAATTGTACGAACTTTGGGCTGAGATATGAGTCACAATCGGCAAAAAAGCGATGTTTTTTTTTTAACAAGCTCAACCAAAGTCACCGTAGCTAATCGGAGCTAGCAACAGGATTTGGTTGCTCGAAAGAATGTTCATGTTTGCTCGCGCCACGCCCACGCCACTTCACACCAAAAAACTCTGAAAATGGCGGAATGTAAAAAATGTATTTGAGATAATGAGTACAAGATACTCAGAAATGTAATTAAGATAGAGTATCAAATACTCTTGATCAAAAGTATTTGCAAGATACCAAGATACTTCAAAAATATTTAAAATACAGTATCTTGAGTAGAGTATTTGAGATAGGCACAAGTCTGCACTACACTCCCAATTGTTTTAATTTTTTTTGTATTCTTAGTTTAAGGTACAACACAGGTGGACACATTGTCAATGCTTACACAAGTGCACTTTCAAGGCCAGTGTCATCAGGTAGGAAACTAAAAAGGCAACATCTGCAGCTTTAGTTTATCAGAAGTTGTAGTTGCGGTGTAAAAGAGGTCTTTGAGGCGTGTGAAAAGAAAATGGAAGTGAAGTGGTTTGAATTAATCCTTGGTTCTTTCTGAGGCAACCATCACATCTACAGTTGCTTCAGAAAATCAATGACAAGAATCCTACACTTGCACGTTCTCCCTCAAAAAAAAGGAGGAAAAGGGGAACATTGGAGAAGTAGCTTACAACTGGGGCTTTATTAAAGTAGCATGTAGTGAAGATATGGTAAGGGTACAGGCAAGCTGGCGAATATTAACCATGTTGAATTAACCTGAGACTGGAGTAGAGAAGAAACATCAAAACGTAGTAGAGACAAAAAATAGACAGGAACTGTGTTTAGAATAGAAGGGGAGAGAGATCCTTTTGTTCAAGTTTGGAGGATGGATGTTGCCTTATCGCGTCGACCTGTAAGGTTGCCGTCAACATGCCTTGCATTGTGAGATGAAGAATGAGGTGCTTGAACTGCATGGACTTTGTCCTTTTGTGTTGGTGGTGATGAGATTGAGACTATATAAGGAGGTGGACTAAATAAAAGAGTTAGCTGAGTTTGAGGCGTCATCCTGTCTATTTTATGTCTCTTCTACGTTTTGATGTTTCTTTTCTACCCCAGTCTAAGGTTAATTCAACACAGCGTGTAGTAGATATATATATTTCTGCGATGTTCCTGGGAGAAGGAGGAGGCAGGAGAATGGCCCCTGCCTCTTCCTCCCAGAAGCTGCTGGGATACATGTGTGACAACAGAGCGAGCTGTTCTTCCCGAGATCGTGCCGCTGGTACGTTTCGGCATTGTTCTCGTCGTGAGGTATGCAGATAATAATGACAACGGAAGGAGAGGCCAAAGCAACGAAAAGCTGTACATTCTGAGGTTGCCTGCTGCTCAAGACAGTATGCTCGTATTTGTGTTTATGAGCTCGCTCGCACGCATGGTGAACACATTGCTGTCGGCGCGAGGCCGGCAAAGCTTCCACCTTCAGTGATTTCCTGGCATCGTGAGTATCGAGCGTGATCCTGCATGCTTGTGGCGCATTAGAACATATCGCTAAGATTATGTAGGCTCGTCTATGTTATCAATATCTATTCATGGGCTCCCTGATACACTGATTTTTAAAGATCTATATGAAATTCTCTAAATTACCGAAGAGTCCCGTCAGCTGACTTACCGCACTGCCGTCATATGTAAACATCTGTGCGTTTTTGGTCTATGTCGTGGATAGCATGGGTCTGCCTTACCACTCCAATAAATAGTAATTAGAACAAATTTAAAATACATACAAGTATATAGCACAAACGACCCATTTGCATTTTAAATTAGGCAGCGTGGCTCCTCAGACGGCCGTCGCTGGAGCCACATCCGCACAGACAAGGCTTCTTCGACACCGGAAGTGACGTATAAAACCACGTGACTTATAAATTTATTATAAAATTATTTGAATAGTTTGTATTCAACAATAACATAAACTTATATAGTCCACAAAAATATTTACAATGTATTTTTATGCATTTTTAAAATTAAAAGGTCACGTGGTATAAATAAAATAAGATTATTGAGCTATTATTTTATATAAAGGAGCGGTGTAATAAAGTTTGATGCATTGTGGATATACTGTAAATTAGTTTGTCTCATTATATCAATATCCTATGACGTCGCTTGGCGGAAGCTGGACGCGCCGCGCCTGCGGCTCTGCGGGCTCTGCGCGTCCTGCCCGCCTGTCTTCGCTAGCGCCAGCGCCTGGCTGGCCTGCCGTACCAGGCCGTACTGTACTGGCCGGTCTGGCGTCGGCGCGTTCGTGACGTTGGCAAAGTCCGTCGAGCGGCAATTCGTCGAGTGCAGGGGACCTATGTTGGACAAATGTTTCGTTTCTCCTAAGAAACGGAAGTGACGACATCGCGCCTGATTGGTTGAAGCTCGAATGACGAAAGTTCCCTATGAAAATGTGGGCGGAGATGGCGAACCGCCCCCACTGGAAGTGACAACACTTTGACGTATCGTTTCCTCGGTGTTTTGTCTGAAAAGGGAACGAGTCTGTCGATGGTCTCTTCGAGGTAGCGAAATGGGAAACACGGCGTCGCGAAGGCAGAGCGACAGTTTTCCTATTATGGAACTTTTGTTTTTTTTTCTCCGGAAAAGCTCTACCGGCAGCACCGCGATGCCTTTGAACTCCCGGAGGAGACTTTTCGGAGGCAGTACCGTCTCGCCAAGAATGTGGTCCGTTGGTTGTGCGACGAACTGCGCGAGGAGCCAGAGTTGAGGACGCTGCGTGGTTCGTGGACGGTGATGACTGTGGAACACGCACTTCGCTTTTACGCCACGGGGAGCTTTCAGGGCATGGTGGCGAGCGACGAGCACATAGCGAGGGATCAGGCTACAGTCAGCATCGTTGTGCGGGCTGTGTCCCTCGCTATTGCGCAGTGTCTGGGGGTCCGACGCGGCTGGATCGACTTTCCCCAGACAACCGGCGAGAGGGACGATGTCGAGAGGGGCTTTCAACGGCTCGGCAGGATACCCGGCGTCATCGGTTGCGTCGACGGGACGATGATCGCCATCGTCGCCCCGTCACAGAACGACCCCACCGTCACGAAGGCGGCGTATTGGTGCCGCAAACAATGCTACGCTCTAAACGTGATGGTGGTAAGTACGATCCTTAGCATGAACTAACTGAGAAAACTGTGCAAGCGCGAACGGCTTGACTGGAGCACTCGCTGCACGAGCGCTCGTGCAGCCGCCGGGGCTTTATCCAAAGCAGCTAGCTCGCGCTTTTAGCTATAGGTCAATGCCCGTTCTGAATGGGTTTGAAAAAGAGCGTAACGCTAATACGGTGCGGATATGCCATTTTATAAATGAGAGTTATGGGTTGTTAGTAATCGTTCATCCTCCGCACAAGCGTTTGTTCGACGAAGGTAGGGAGGGTTTGTTAGCTGAAAAGCTTTCGATCTCTGTTTGTTTTCATGTCGTGTTAAGCTTTTAAGCATTAGTCCCTGTCCTGCATGATAAAGTGTAAACTCTCCTTTGAAGGAAAAGACAAATTTGCCTAAACTATTACGTGTATCAAAGGCAGTGGCTATTTATCATATAATTTTAATCTTTGTAACACAAACAGCGCTCTGTCTGTGTCCTTCATCCAGTCCGTCGGTTTTTTTTTTTTTGCGCTGCTTTAATATTTTAAGTTTGTAAACCACATAATTTATGGTGGTGTGTTGGTCAGCATGTAAATAGTGTTTGACAGGGCCCCATGGATTCAGTTGAATTAATGTCGAAATATGTCTCACTATTGCAGGTGTGTGACACCGACTGCCGGGTCATGAGCATTGACCCACGGTATTCTGGGTCGGTGCACGACTCCTTCGCGTGGCGCTACTCGTGGCTCCGGAGAAACTTCGAGCAAGGCCGGCTGATAGACGACGGCAGGTTTCTGCTCGGTAAGCATACTACATTTGTTAGTTCTGTACATGATGGCTCTGCACCACTTATAAGCTACAATATCACACATACTGTTCCGAACATGGATAACTGGCATGTGCTCTGGCCATACCTGTGACACGTCTCCTTGGAAACACTCCGACGCAGCTGTCAACTACAGGGGGGAAAGGTTGCAAACAGCAGCTTTACCTGCTTAGTTGTCAACAATTTTAAAGGGATACTACAACGAAATTTCGGTGCTTATGTTTTTGGTCTATACGTGTTCAAAACAGCAGTATCACATCGGACACATCCATATCTTGTTAAAAATTGACCGCATATCCACGTTGTGAAGTATGTTGCTTGGGGCGAAGCTCTGGTGGTGCTTGTCTGCGTAGACGCCGAGCCGCAGCATGCCGAGCCTTTTCATTCATGTCAGTAGGAGAATGTGTGGTTTTCTTCTTTTTCTTTTTTTAAGCAGACAGATGGGATGGCATCTCAGAACCCCCTACTCTTTTTTTTCTTCTTTTTCTTTGAGCCTTTTCATTCATGTCAGTAGGAGAATGTGTGGTTTTCTTCTTTTTCTTTTTTTAAGCAGACAGATGGGATGGCATCTCAGAACCCCCTACTCTTTTTTTTCTTCTTTTTCTTTGAGCCTTTTCATTCATGTCAGTAGGAGAATGTGTGGTTTTCTTCTTTTTCTTTTTTTAAGCAGACAGATGGGATGGCATCTCAGAACCCCCTACTCTTTTTTTTCTTCTTTTTCTTTGAGCCTTTTCATTCATGTCAGTGGGAGAATGTGTGGTTTTCTTCTTTTTCTTTTTTTAAGCAGACAGATGGGATGGCATCTCAGAACCCCCTACTCTTTTTTTTCTTCTTTTTCTTTGAGCCTTTTCATTCATGTCAGTAGGAGAATGTGTGGTTTTCTTCTTTTTCTTTTTTTAAGCAGACAGATGGGATGGCATCTCAGAACCCCCTACTCTTTTTTTTCTTCTTTTTCTTTGAGCCTTTTCATTCATGTCAGTGGGAGAATGTGTGGTTTTCTTCTTTTTCTTTTTTTAAGCAGACAGATGGGATGGCATCTCAGAACCCCCTACTCTTTTTTTTTCTTATTTTTCTTTGAGCCTTTTCATTCATGTCAGTAGGAGAATGTGTGGTTTTCTTCTTTTTCTTTTTTTAAGCAGACAGATGGGATGGCATCTCAGAACCCCCTACTCTTTTTTTTCTTCTTTTTCTTTGAGCCTTTTCATTCATGTCAGTAGGAGAATGTGTGGTTTTCTTCTTTTTCTTTTTTTAAGCAGACAGATGGGATGGCATCTCAGAACCCCCTACTCTTTTTTTTCTTCTTTTTCTTTGAGCCTTTTCATTCATGTCAGTAGGAGAATGTGTGGTTTTCTTCTTTTTCTTTTTTTAAGCAGACAGATGGGATGGCATCTCAGAACCCCCTACTCTTTTTTTTTCTTATTTTTCTTTGAGCCTTTTCATTCATGTCAGTAGGAGAATGTGTGGTTTTCTTCTTTTTCTTTTTTTAAGCAGACAGATGGGATGGCATCTAGAACCCCCTACTCTTTTTTTTTCTTTTTTCATAATTTTTTTCATCTTTTTTTTTCAATTTTGTTTGCCCTACACGAGCACGTGAGCATGTGCTCACGTGCTCGTGAGCACGTGATCTCACGAGCAGAAGCACGAGCACCCGATGCCGACGGACATACGGACATGGCTAGCCCCTAAAGGCCCTGTCACACTGAGGCAACACGACGGCAACATCAACACAACACGTTGTCCAACAGTCGGGCAACTTGTTCCTCGCTCCCCATGTTGTCCGACAAACCTGTCACATCGGGGCAACAGCACAACAACATGGACGACAACTAAAATGTTGCCTCGGTATGACAGCTTTCGGCAACAAAAACAGCAGCAACTTGTGTTGGACAACGTGTGTTGCCCTGATCGCTGGCTGAGCGAATTTCGGGCCGGCAACACGACGACATAGATAGCTTCGATGGTAGAGCTAGTCCCCTATCAATAACGTCTTATTCAAATAAAGGCTTGGAAAACGTTATTTAACAATAATCAGGGCTGGCGTGCAGCTAAAATATTTTCGATTATGTTTTTGCTGCGTAGTTACGGAAAGCGATTTTCGAAATGGTCACAGCTACGGTCGTGAACGCTCAGACAGGTTTTGAAATTAGAACTGCCGAGAGACCAGCTCACATTACTGATAGTAAAATAAAATGGCATGCCTACTCACCCGCTGATGACGTATAATAAAAATCACCCAGAAAACCAAAGATTAAAAAATCGAAGCATTAAAGCGACCATTCTGATCGTGATTATTGATGCTTGGAACTTGGAAACAGGCGCTACCAGACACCTGATTTGTTTTCAAAATACCCAGGACGTTTTGGGGGAATGAAGCGATCACATAGCAGGCGGTAGGCAAGTAGGCAGCGTTGAAAAATCTTTATTCCACCGATTGTTATGAAGGCCGATCGTGTCGGTGTCGCAATTTTGTAAGCACTGTCAGTTCAGCTCAACACAAAAGACGCTTTGGGGTACTGCCGGTGCTAACTCAATTTTACAGTAGACCTAGAAATTGCATGAAAGAACCGGGCAGAAACACTTCATACGGTGGCGTAAATCCCGAAAATGTATCGGCGATGTCACTTTCCTCGGTTAGGGCTATCTGCTTTGTCAGCGAATGAAGAACATTTTGATAAAATAATGAGCGGAAAATACTTCCCGTGTCAAGTTTTCTAATCACAGTCACTGGTTGATGTCGTACCGTGGTAATTCCTGGCCCTTCGAACGCACTAGCACTTTGTAGAGTCACATATCAGCGATTCCGCACCGCACACGAACGAAGGTAAACAATCAAGATGGCGGAGTGTTCCCCGTGTTGTCCTCGCCGTCAGCCCGGTGTGACAGGGTTGTCGGACAACAAATCGGGAAACACGGTTGCCGGGCGGCAGCAACATGTTGCCCGACTGTTGTTGTTGCCGCGATGTGGCAGGGTCGCCGGCAACACGACTTTCCCGTGTTGCCGGATAGAGTTGTCCAACTGTTGCCTCAGTGTGACAGGGCCTTGAGGAGCTTCGCCCCTAAAAAGACACAAAAAGGCATTAAAAAAAAAAATTAGGCGAATAGCAAAGAGCATTTTCTAGATGTCGCTAAAGCCGTTTGTAATGCCCGTCTAGGATACTTGACAGGTAGTGACGATAACTGTCTTGCCTAGAACTATACATGATTTGAGCCTGACGTCATCCCGACAGCTCTACGGCCAGCAGAAGAAAAAAGGGGAGGGAGGAACTCCACACTCAACGGGACACTCTTTTGTGCGTCCCAAGATTATAGAAGATTAACCCGTCACTCAAAATTCACACAAAAGCAGCTTTGGGGTTAGTTGCGGTGGCCGGATGCTGGCGTGCTTCGACCGCTTTGGTTGCTGGAACAGCTGGGCATCCTGACGTCGTCTGCCTCGCCGCAGCTTTGCTCATCCCGAGATAAACTACATCACAATTGCACCGGATGTGACGTGTTCTCTGCTGGCTGCTCTCCGAGGGCTTGCCAGTGTGGGCTATTTATAACGAAAAATACAGCCATCAGGCTCAAAATACAAATGTGTGATTGTCATTTACGGGTATTGTGGATCATATTCAGCCTATTTCTTAACACGACGGGTATATTTCAAATTTCGTTGAAGTATCCTTTTAAAGCGAACAGCATTAATATCATACATTTCCTTCTCTGACTGTGCAGGTGACAGCGGCTATGCCTTGGAGCCTTGGCTCATCACCCCTGTCCCTGGATTCCATGCGACCTCCACCGCTTGCGGCCGGTTTAATAAGGCACATTCTTCGATGAGGTCCGTTGTGGAGCGCTGCATTGGGCTGTTGAAAAGCAGATTTCTGTGCTTGCAAAGGCACCGGACTTTGTATTATCATCCAACAACAGCCACCGTCATTATATCGGCGTGTGCAGTGCTCCACAATATCTGCCTTTCATCGAGGGAACCAGAACCGGAGCCAGACTCTGACCTTGACGAGCCAGGGTTGGAGTCTGGGCCGAGCTCGGACAGTTCTGAGTCGAGCTCGGAGGGGTCAGTGGCAGATGACGAGAGGCTGGCTCCTGCCCACCCTCGGGTCAGCCTCTCGGACAGGGGGAGGGCTCTGAGGCAGCGCCTTGTTGTCCGGTTCCGAACCCGCCACAGCCGTGCCTCCCCGGAGCCCCACGCAAGCCACGGTAGCAGTTCCGCCCACCAGGGACACCACCAGCGCCAAGGAGTCCGTCGCCACAACGGAGGTCCCGCCCATCAGGGACACCGTCGGCGACAGGGAGCCCCTCATCGTCCTCGCCACGGTGGCACTCCCGCACACCAGGGACGCCATCGGCGACAGCAAACCCCTCATTGTCCTCACCTCGACTGACGCTCTCGCCACCAGAGAAGCCCTCCCCGTGGCAGCATGTACTTCGCTTGTTGCTCCACAGTCATGGCCGTCCATAAGCTTCACAGTGTCAACTCCAACGCCTTGCGCAGTTCGTCGCAGAACCACCGTGCTACCTTTACGGACATGTAGTACTGCCTCCGAAAAGCTATTCGGTGCATCACGGTGATGTTGGTAGAGCCTTTTTTTAATTTGCAAGCAGGGTGCATAAAATGCGTGGGACAATAACAGAAGGTTTTGTAGGGTTAGGTAGCTAGCCAAAGGGGCATCTGGCTCGCCCTTGCAGGAAACTGAGAAATCAATGAGGCTAATGGTGAGACCCATTTTCCTTTTTTTACTGCAATATATTGTTTGTATCGGGTTTGGACATCAATTCATTTTCTCTACACTTCCATTGCCCTGTTCCATTTTACAATCTATTATGGCTACCACAGAGCCAGGTGTATTACTCAATAAGCGCATATTGGATTTATGTCAGTTTGAATGTATAAAAAAGACAACAAGCAGTTTGTCTTTGAAAGTGCTTTCTTTTTTTATATAACAATGCCGTAACGTGAAAAATAAACATGTTTGAAAACACAAGTTGCAATACTTTCTTTAAAGTGAAATTTAGCATGGACTACTAAACACCGTATAAATGCTTTGTCATTATCCAGGATATATCACAGAAATTATTTCACACTTCACTTAATTCAGCACACTGCCATTTCGTTTGTGTTTTGTCACACATGGAAGCATGACAGGTTTCATAGTAGAGGCATGTTGAGATCAACAATGATATAAGAAAACAAGCAAACAAAAAAACACGGGCACAGACGAAGGAAACAGGACAAGACGCACTCTCAACTGTTGAAAGTTGAAAGTGTGCCTTGTCCTGTTTCCCTTCGTCCGCGTCCCTGTGTTTTTTTCGGCGCTTTTTTGTTTGAAATGAATCAAGTGTCCCAAATCTCCACTTTATTGCGATATAAGAAAAATGGCAAACCCGGAAGCCAGTTTCAGGCGGGTGGCAAGTTGTGGCTAGAGTGCAGACCTCTTGGTTTCAATTAAAGAAAACTACAAGTATAAAATTCCGATGGCACAAGCCACTTGACACCTTTGATGAAAAAGCACACGCTACATATTGCTGTCCTACAAACATGAGGAATGGCTAGTTTTAGCATATATTTGTCATACCTGTTGCCAAGAGCATATTACTAACTTTCTTCACTGGTTATAGGGACTCCAATAAACAAACGCAGAAAGCACAGTCCTTCTGCGTTTGCAAGCAGAAAGCACAGTCACGATGGTCGCGGCGGGCTACCGCCCCCCCCGGGTGCCGCTGACCCTCGTGACGCCAATGCCTCCGCCCCCTGTTTGCCTGCGAGTAAAGGAACTAATTCAATAGCTTGGTCCACACTATGAGTAGACTACGCAAATTACCTCGCCTGTTTCGCCAGCTCCGCAGCCCGCGCCCGCGCCTTCGACACCCGCACGGTTCAGTAGCGTTTCCATTCCAACCATCCGGCTCCTTCCTCTGAGGCCCGAGGAAGTTGAGTCGGGAGGCAGGTTAGCTCGTTCCAGAGACGAACTTTGTCGTCCCTGGACAGCGCCGGGCTCAGCTCAGTTGCGCGCGCCGCGTACCAGAGAGGCCACATTCTCCTGTTTCTTGAGCCGTCTTCAGCGACAGTGATTTGAACTAGGCGCTCATCCGCGTCCCGCATGTTGTTCTAACCTTTTATGCGAGTTTACTCCATCTAATATTTTCTGGAACCACTACAAAATCATTTGTTTATTTCAATAGAACACGTGTATTTTTTTTAGTTTGACAAGTTTCTTTAAAATAGAGCAGATGTGAAGGTCACCGCCGCGAGGGATTGGCTGCCATCGCTTCACTAAAAGCAGGAAATGCTCCTCCGGTTGCCAGAGAAACGGACGCTTGCGTAGGGACTAGGTTCCAGATAGGTACGACCGGGAAAGCGTAGGTACGGCAGGGGGACAGCGTAGCTACTTCCGCTCTTCGGGGGTTGGCTCTTGACACCTCTCAAGTGAGTGACAGACGCCAATCTTGCTATGTCGTCACGGCGTCAAAGAGGGCGGTTTCGCGGTGCGCGCCGTTGCTCGGTTACGCCACTCCTGCCGCTACTTCACTTCTGTTTCTAGTTTCTCGAAAGTCCAACATAGGTCCCCAGCTGGTGCTGGTGCAGTGCGGTGTCTGCGGTCAGACGCGTCGGTGAGGTGGTGGAACTCGAGCGGTGCGCAGGTCGTTCGATACCTCCAGCTGGTGAATTCCGCTCGCAGATCTCGAGCGCTCCAAAAGCGCTCCATTTGGAGCGCGCATATTCCGCTCGCAGATCTGGCTCGAGCTGGTCACCTTCCCCTCGTAGATCTCTGGCAACGCCCGCTCCACGGAGCGCCTCAAACTCCGCCGAACTTGCTCTGCGGGATTTCACAGATCTCTCCGGAAGTTGACAGAGCGGCCCACGTGATTTCCTTCTAAATCGGCAGTGCATACGTGGCGAGGTCGGCGGGCCGGACGGGTCGTCGAGTTGGATCTGTTCGGGTGCATCGGTTGTTTACGTGGGATTGTGACGGCTCGAACGCTTCTACCTCGCGTAGATTAGGGATACAAAGCCGGGACTGTGGAGCGTTGTAAATCGTAAGCGCTGACATCTGTGATCGTGAGAGGAAGAACGACGGGAAAGCCGGAGGCAGACGCAAGGTTAGGCCTGTTCATTACGCAGCCAATGATTGTTTACCTTTTTACACGGCATTCCGCCGGCGTTTTTCCGTGCAATAAAGCAAGAAGCGATTAGGCAATGACCGTGCAAGTGATGGTTTGTTACCTCTGTGTTTATTAAAGTTGTACCAGAAATCTTAACTCCACCGCTGGCAATCGCTGTCCGTGCCCCGCCGCTTCGACGCGGCTGAAAGGTATATGACGTCGCCGAACGCGGACGTCTTCGTTATTTGCGACATGAGCGCCGTGGTACGTATAATTTCTCCCGGCCTGTGTCGCGTGTTATTTCTGCGTCGGAACGATCAGTCGGTTCAGGCGTTGGTGGGCTTGTCAAGTTCGAGCAGCGGCCATTTTGAACGGCGGAGGGGGAAGCGATGGGGAGGGGTGTGGGGGAGGCCGCTCCAAAAAGGCGAGTTTATCTTTCCCTCGCCGATTCGGAAGCGGGTCCCACGGAGCGGTATTTTACCTCCCTCGCGGATTTTGGAAAGCGCTCCGGATCTACGAGTGGAATTCACCAGTAGAGTGGATGGACTGAGCTCAAGCATGTGATTTTGCAGCTCGCGTGCAAAGTTGGCGTAGGGCGAACTCCTTGTTGAGGTTGACACAAAGCCCCACTCTGGTGCCCCCCTCTCCTTCCATGCTAAAGTTAGTGTTACCCGTCACCGTACAATTGTCCCGAGGATTTATTTCTCAGGATTACTTGTTTGACTCGGTAGACACATAGCTGGTCGAGGGTCTTTCCAGCTAGAGAGGGCGCATCTCATTCCACCACTTTCCTTGAAACTTTAAAGGCAGGCTACATTCAGCATGGTGCCTAAAATTTGTTCATGGGTCACAGAGGTGTCCAGCTGAAACCTACGCCAAGTTCTACAGCTAGGAGCGTGTTTACAGTGATAGTCAGTGAAAATGCACTGGCATACCATAACTACTTGAGAAACTTTTGTCTCGTGCCAGCTGTTTTGAAATTGTTCATATCGGCCTTGTTGGACGTCTGCGAAGGCTATCGATACCTCCTCACTATTATGGATCGGCTTACCTGCTAGCTGGAAGCGACATCTATACAAGACATCGCAGCCAAGACCATTACATCAGCTTTCATTAACACCTGGTTCACACGATTCAGCATGCCCATTGAGGTTGCCACAGAAGGAGCAACAGTTTGAGGCGTTTTTTTTC
The DNA here is from genome assembly GCA_013358835.2 of Ixodes persulcatus. Classification (NCBI taxonomy): domain Eukaryota; kingdom Metazoa; phylum Arthropoda; class Arachnida; order Ixodida; family Ixodidae; genus Ixodes; species Ixodes persulcatus. The sequence goes on along the minus strand of JABSTQ010010183.1, from coordinate 201,901 downwards.
TGACGTCTCTCCGTGCTGCTGAAAACCAGACACATGAGACTGCCTATCATCCTCAAGCCAATGGTCTCGTTGAAAATTTTCACTGCCAACTACAGGCTTCAAGTATGACCAACAAGATCCAAATCATTCATTGGATCTCCCCCTGTCATCTTTCTTGTTCTTTAAGCAACTGTCGAAGAAGATCGTGCCTGTTCCTCAGCTCAACTTGTCTATGGCACTTTGCTTCATTTGCCGGTTGAGTTGGCAGCTTCCTGACACCCTGCAGCAGCACTCGCCAAGACTGGGACCTACGTTGAAAGACAAGAGAAGATCTTTAAAGGCAGCATGCCAGTACCGACCCCCACCAGAGAAACCACCAAATCATTCACTGCAAAACATCTAAATGAACACTGAACCACATCTTGTCTTTATGAGGAATAAGAAACATTTTACAATCAATGTTAATGGACCAGAAGTAGTTTCCACAGACTGCCTCAAACAGCCTATGTTGAAGCAAGCCCAACATTGTGTGTCAAAGGTGAAAGTTGCCTGTTTCGATAAACAAGGTGTTTTACCTTGTTTATCAAAACAGGCAACTTTCACCTTCCCAACAACTTTTCCTCATGGTCTTCAACAAGAAACAATTCGCTGGAGTGACTTCAGTGAATTTTGGGGGAGATGCCTGCCACTTTTATCCTCATTTCGCTGTTGCCCCTGGCTACTGCTTGCCAAAACAAACTTGCTAAAAAGGCAGACAAATAAATCAAAGTTCTCACTCAAGAAAACAGTTTGTGTAAATTGTTTTGCCGTGTCGTAGGCTGTTGTTGAATTCATCCTTAAAATTATATAGAGCCTGTATCTGCATCAGGAAGGGGCATAAATATCTAGGTGGTGCCTTTAATTTCATGATAAGCTTAACTTTATTTTTCATGCAAAATCTAAAAAAAAGTGTCTTGGAACGGCAACCTTTCTCAAATTTTTAGCCAATCAACTTTTTTGCTATGGAATCAGAATAGTGGATCATGATTGCACTACAAGTGCAGTTGTCTGCAGTGCAATGAAGCGCTGGAATGAAGTTGGTCTTAAAGGTTGAAGCATCGAGAAGGCCTATAGAGGTTATTTATTTATTTATTTATTTATTTCCAATACTACTAATCCCATTTGGGATTGTTCTAGGGTGGTACATCACAGAAAGATTTTTGTTTTTTAATACACATTTGAAGACAGTGGTATGCAAGCATATATCGACAGGTGCGCTTCCAAGTTAATGAAAAAATGCTCTACACTAGTGGAATGTACAATGTTTCACGGCAAGCGAGTTCGTTGATAACTCGGGGGGGAAAGGAAATATTTGAAACACTTATTGTGGGTTGGAAGTTCTTCATGATGTTTACCGTGGTTATATCTTGTTAGCCGTTTACCAGTAGGGTTTAGATAATTTCCTGTGGGAATGTAAGTTGCTGTTAGCTAATTCATGTAGAAACTTGAGCCTTGCAATTTTTGCCCTGGCTGATAGTACTAATTTTTATGCATTCATTAAATGGGTGGGTGTAGGGAATCTATTAGTCATGTGCCAATTGCAGATTTTGAGTTTGAAGCGAATAGTGGTTTTGGCCAAATACTTTCGAATCAAATATTGAATGGTTTCTCCAAGCCCAAACTGTTGCACCATGCTTAAACGAAAATCCAGCTAAACTCGTGAAGGTTGTACCCAAGCTTCCACTTGTCCATTTATAAGCTCATTTTAATCTAACTATATTTACAGACTGTGACCTCGGAAAGTTCAATGCCTTGGGATGACAATTAAATTACATATTTGACATAAAACTAAACCTATAGAGATGCAGCTATACCTGATTGAAATTGAGTAGATTTACAAGCCTCGCTATATGCGAATATTCTTTCGTCAATCTCGAATTAATTAAAAAGATATGTATCACGAATGGTTAATGCAGGTTGTCAGGGCATATCTACCTATCATATAATCTTGCATTAGAGCCACAGTTATTTTGAATACTTTACTACACGTACATATAAACATTCACAAAATTTTAGTTTATTTTTAAACACCAGGCGCGCGCGTGGAGAAAGTGTGCTTTTCTTCCCCAAGCACGCAATTGCGATATTCATAATTTCCAAAAAGTTGATTGCAGCGGGTTACCCGTTGAGTGCGCTTCTTACCGAGCACTGGTGCACTGCAGAGAAAAAACATCCGCGGAGGTCGCTGTGTGTTGCTTCTCCGCAGTGCTCCCACGCTCGACAAGAAGCGCACTTAACGGGACTTTGAAAAAAACACGTTTTTTTTTGTTTTTTTTCTAGACAACTTCATTACATTTGTACTGCACATGTTCATGCTAGCGAGATACAGCTAGGCCTCACCATCATTGCTGCCGTACGGCAAAAACTCCTTGTTTAAGTGCGGGGCGGGGGAGTTGGCGTTTTCCTGAAGGTGTGCCTGTAGACTTGTCAGGTATGTGACAGTGAAAGGAACATCAGGAAAATCTGGAAGATCTTGGGTGCATGGCCCCCAGGAAGAGGCACGTTTGGTGCAGTATCTCCACAACTGCCATCTCCTTCAGTGTCTTCGTCCTCATCGCTAAGCTCGAAGTCAGAGTTGACTTTTTCACCTGATGGAAAAACATCTCCTTTTCACTGAAATTATGAAGACACGTGAAAGCATTCGGAAATAAGGTAGCCACGCTTTCTCAGCGACGTGCAGTCGAAACACCAGTCTCCCTCCCCACTTTTTTTTTCGAAAACGTGTTGTGCTGTTTTCTACGAAAGGCAAAGGAAGGCAGCGCCAACGGCTTCAGAAACTCTGCAGGAGTTTCTGAAGCCGTTTTTTACTACCACCATTGTTGTGGAAACGCGCAAGACACGTGCCACGACTCCACGACTCCCACGAGTGGGTGGTCCACCGCGAAAAATTGTGTTTGTCTGTATGTTTATACAGCCTGAAGGTAGACTGCCTCAACTGGTGGCTGTCACTTGCAGAGCACTGCGCAATGCCTGCGCAGCCGTGGAGTGGGAGGGGCGTGTCGTCCAGCGCGTCGTCTGGTATGGACCCGGAGCCGCGCGCTGGCTGATTTAACGCCACAGGAAATTTACTCTCGCACTTCGAAGGTCGCTCGGCTTACCATTTCTGAATCGATTATCGAGAACTGTCTACAATTTTTTGGGCACATACTGTTCGAGGCGGGGCGTAGGCCGCACGTCCGGAGGCTTCCTGGCTCGTGACGACGACCATTCCCCGAAGTGAAGAACCCAGGGGTCCAGTGGAGGTGGGAGAATTGGTAACGTAACGAACGGTTTAATTACATGGTAGCGATACAGTCGTCAAATCCAAGAGAACAAATGGAGCCCTCACGCCCCGCCTTATATAGGGGTCCGTTTTCTCCCTCTCTCTCCGCCAGGGCAGCAGGTGCGACCGCCACGTGCTTTGCAGCTGGGTCCGCCGCGACGTAGTCAGAAATGAGTCATAGCCAAGGTTCTCCGCAGTTAGGCCAGGCCTCTCTCCCCTTCCGGAGCGCACGAACCCACACGCACACACACACACGTCCCGTTGACGTCACGGACGCGTTGAGACACGTTTTGGGCAGCCTTCGACAGGTGGGCGTCAGTCCTGAACACGTCGGGACTCGTTTCGGAACTCGTTTACGCAGCGTTGAAACTCGGAAGAAGGTTGCCGAAGGTTCCATTCTTAACAGCCCCTCCGGGGCCAGGGAAACCTCGAATGGCCGGTGGTACAATCGCTGGCCTGAAGAGGTGGGCTTGGAGTAGGCCTTGAGAAGACGCTGCAAGCACCAAACAAACTCCCAAACCTCTCACAACGGAGGCATCAGCGGAAACGTCCCCCACAACACCACGCCACACCGCAGTCAAACGCTCGGAATTCGCCAAAGACCCGCCAGACTGGATTACGGATTACCAAAATTTGGTACAATTCCGGGTATCGAGACCCCCTGTCGCCAAAAAAACTCATTTTTCCAACAAGGTCACTAAGAACAAAAGACAAAAGACAAAAACTTTTCGCAATTTGTGAGGTCCTTTTGGGGTTTCAACGAAGTGCCCCCACTTAGATCCTCATTCCCGTGGATGATGAAGACCTCTGAGATCATCCCTACTATTTTTCGTGATGTCAGAAAAATCTGCTCAACCCATCGGCATTGCCGTTAAATTTGCCTTTCCTTTTTCTTACCCTGAAGTCATAGTGATCGATTTTCACGTGATCTCTAGACGTGAAAATGCGGTCCTTATAGCGCCGATAAAACAATCCGCCTCTTTCGTTCCCCGTCACATTGGTCCTAGCAATCTCCTGAGCTGTACAGCGAAACCCTGACACACTAGGGTCGCTCTTCTGCTCGACTGTCAAAGACACTCTGTCTACTCGTAGCAGAGGACCAAAGTTACGCGACGCCGGAGCTACGAGAGATCTTTCACTGATCCCCTCTTCCTCCGCCTTTTCCGCCGGCGCGTTGGGACGGCGTACGCTTCCTAGTGCTACGAGATCAGGCTGTTCTACAACCTGGTCCCTCTCATCCCGGTTTTCTGCCTCCAACTCTGGGAGTGCTTGCTCCCCGTCAGCTGCCTCTGGCTCTGGATCCCTCGTCAACAAAGGGGCGACCTGACGCAATTTGGACCTCGTACATGACTGAACTAGCCCTTCTCCCAGTTGTTGACCCCTTTCGCGCAGCAGGAAATCTGACCGGTTAGAAAACAAATAAGGATATTCCAACGGGACTGTTTGCGAGACAGCCGCCTCTGTCACTAGCTCTCCGAACGGGCCAGTTATCCTTACTGTCGCCATAGGCAGACAGACACTGTGCTTTTCAAGCAGCTGCTTGATCCAAACTACCTTTCCAGTAAAATCGGAGGTCGTTACATACGACGGATGAACAACGTCCATCGTCGCTGCACTGTCCCGAAGCACCCTGCACGGCTTTCCGTTTACCTGGAGCTCGTGAAGATAGGGACGAAGGAGCTTCAGGTCCTCGTCACTACCGTTCACGTACGAGAACACAACCCGCGGTTTCTTACATCTGGCCGCTGTGTGTCCCGGCTCCTGACAGTTGTAGCACAGGAACGGCTTCCTTGCCTCGAACTGCCCTGTTGGGCTTTTCCGCGCCTCGTCTCCGTTCGAGTGTTCTACGCTCTTTTCTGGGACCTTTTGTCCTGCTTCGGGCTTCTCGGGCCCGTTTTCTCGCGAGCCGTTACCCTGTCGGAAGGTCTTGCGCTGATCGCTTCGGCGGGATTCGCTTTCCTCTCCGCTCAGCTTTCTACGCGTTGCGTACTCTTCGGCTAGCTCAGCGGCCCTTTCGACAGAGTCGACTCCCACCCTGTCCTGCACCCAGAGCTTGACTGACTGCGGAATGCTACGAAAGAACTGTTCGAGGCACACACACTCGACTACCTTGTCTCGGCTTTCGTACACTTCCTCGCTCTTCAACCATTCTATCAGGTTGGTTTTAAGCCCGTACGCGAATTCCGAGTAGCCCTCGCTGCTCTTTTTGGATGCGTTTCTAAACCTTTGACGGAACGCCTCGGCCGAAAGGCGGTACCGCTTCAAAAGGCTGGACTTCACCTTGTCGTAGTCGTCCGCGTCTCCAGCACTAAGGCGCGCGACAACCTCTGCAGCCTCACAGGGCAACAGAGTCAAAAGCCGTTGCGGCCACGTTTCTGGGGCGAAGCTCAACTTCTCACATGTCCTCTCAAAGTTAACTAAGAATAGGCCCACGTCTTCCCCAACTTTAAACGGCTGCATGAGCTTCTTCATTTGATACGACTCGGTCTCACTTGCTCGTACCGGAGCCCCAACTCTACTGTTCTGCGAGTTTAATCGCTGTTGTTCAATTTCGAGCTCTAGCCTTTTCAGCGCTCGCTCCTGGTCTCGTTCCTCTTTCGCTGCAGTCTGTGCCTCTTTCGCTGCAGCCTGTTCTCGCTCTCGTTCCTCTTTCGCTGCAGCCTGTTCTCGCTCTCGTTCCTCTTTCGCTGCAGCCTGTTCTCGCTCCTCTCTTGCTGCAGCTTCACTCTTAGCGTTCTGAAGCAGTTCCCACGCAATTTTAATTTCCTCTGCTTCCGCGCTCTCTGAAATCGCTTTACTGATCTCAGATTTCTTCATCTTTTGCTCCACCTCCACACCCAATTCTTCACATAAACAGAGTAAATCTGTTCTCAGTAACCTCATCAGATCCATGATCGCTGCTCTTTAGCTTTGGCTTTGTTCTAAAACTTGTCGCGAGGTTGTACCAAAACCCTAGTGCACGAGTCAAACACTAAGGATTCCCAGCAGTTCAAAATTAATTACCCATAATCTGAAGCCTGGCGAATCTCAAAGCAAAGTCCAAACGCTCACCCACAGATGTAGCACGATGTCGCATGGTCCGATCCCAACCGCAGCCAACCAGTTGTTCGAGGCGGGGCGTAGGCCGCACGTCCGTTTCTTCGTTGTTATTGTTTTCTTTTTCGTGGCTTTACGATAGAAATGAACGCCAAAAGGCGGCACCAACGGGTCCATCACGTTATTTAAAGCAAGACACTGTCGTTTCCTGTTAAATAGGGCTGTCGAATAGCGCAGCATGATTCACGATATATCGGCTCTGTTTAGTGTTGAAGTTAGGAATGACAGTGCTCAATTCGAATGGAAGCAGTGATCGCACACCCCTACTTTTAAGGCCGGTTCAGACACTTGCGTTTGAGTACGTTTGACTGCGTTGCTGCGAGAACCGAAAGCGAGTCACCGGCACAACTGTGCTTCGTATGAAGCGTGGAATCCAATTCAAGGAATCTTCTTGGCACGCGATATAAGCAGCAGGGATGTCCTGGTGTCTCGCTGCCGCAACGCAGTCAAACGCAGTCAAACGCAACTGTGTGAACCGGGCTTTAGCCTTCGAAACCTGGCAGCGCGTGGCTCCGTAGCAGACGACGCGCTGGACGCCACGCCCCTCCCACTTTGCGGCTGCGCAGCGGTTCCGCGGGTGCGGGGTCCATGCGCTCCCGTGTTCTCTTCAAGCGTCACATTACGTACATGAGTTACTGAGAAGAAATCACAAATAAAACGCTTTATTAGCCAGCAACAAGCAATTTTTGTAATCGTCCTCTATAAGATATACAGCTCCAAATCACCATATCTACAATTGTCACTTGTTTTAATCCTTGAACTCTGGTCTGTTCCTTTCTTTTAACTTCTCTTTCCTTCTCTCCTTCTAAGAGCCCCTGGCAGGCGCCGTTTTCATTGTTTGTACGTATGGCGCGTGCTGGGCTTTGGAGTTGTACGCTGGGCTGTGGATTTGTAATCATTGGAAAGATGTATACTAGGACAAGGCTAAATTGGTATCGGACAGGGGGAGGCTTATGGGGCTTCACTTCAGCCCAGTGCTTCAGCCCCCCCCCCCCCACTTTCGCAAAGCAGCCGATTTCACCTCTCCCTCTTCTCCCCTCCCCCCTCCCTCCCTCCCTCCCCCCCCCCCCCCCCCCCCGCCCCGAAAAGAATTCCTGTTTATGCCACTGATCTTGCTACAATCTTTACATAAGCTGTTACAAAGTTAGAGCACACTTGATGATCATGTTGCAGACCACGGGCCACCGTCGTTGAATCTCCCTTTATCTCAGTATGTCTCCGTCGTCCTTTTACGCAATAGTTAGTTTGTTGTACATTTTATAGCTCTGGTCGCTTTTTCACCGCAATTCATCCGATATAAAACGATGTCGGAACGCGCTTTTCATGGTATCGTTCAACGCGTGCAAGCGCGGAATATGGCGTCATGTACGACGTGAAGCTCTTTTCGACCGATCACTGATGCTTCCCAGCAGGATTTTGCGCTGAATTTATCTTTTGCTCCAGACCAGTGGTTCTCAAATGGGGGTCCGCGGAGGTATTCTGGGGGTCCGCGAAGCCCAGCCTCATCAGTCAAGCCCAGCAATAAAAGTTGTCTTGTCTGAGATTCAGAAGAAACGTTACAATTTTCGAGTGAGTTGTCTCGTGTATATGTCACTAAAAGAAGTCTACTCCACACTAGCCCTTAGTTATATCCATTTATTAAATCATTTTTTGTAATTAAACCATAACTTTTCCTTCCCCTCACCACGAACAGGATCCTCCATCATATCCGCCGATTCCCAAAGGGTCCGCGAATCATCAATGCTTGAGAACCACTGCTCCAGATATTTTTTCTGCCCTCGGCGTGTATGCTGGTTGTTACCTTTATAATAAATAATTCACGGTATAAGTCGCACCCATTATGCATATTGTATTAGGCACTGAGTTGCCTGTGGACGAGACCGTACTAATGTATAAGTAAATTAATTTATATTATATTATTCCTTGATTACCACATTTAGCGCATAGAAAAGCCGCACCCGTGGTATACTTCTGCGATCATACATCTGTCACTGATTTAGTGGATTATGGTGGTATAATTGCTGTTTCGTGTACAAGGAAGCGTTGAACATGCCGAAAAGCTCGAAGGAAATCTCGAAAGATGTAACTAATTGGTACTGTTCTTTTTTTTTTTTTATTTATCAATACTGTCAGCCTTTTCTCGAAGGCTATTACAGGAGAGGGAGAAATAAAAGGGAAAAACATACAATCTTAACGTTTAACAGCAATAAGGACACACAAAATACTATTACATTTTCAAATAACAACAATCAACCACAATTTCTTTTAACTTGAAAACAACTCTGCCAAGGAAGACTCAAAATGAGACGCGTCTATTAAATTTATGACACACTCCGGGAGATTATTCCATTCTTCAATTGTTTGCGCGAAAAAAGAGTATTTAAAGACGTCTATTCTATTACAATAAGGTTGGACCGTTTTCGTATGATTTAGTCTTCTTGATCGCTTATGCATTTCTTTCAGATACAATGCTGGGTCAATTTTTAATTGTCCGTTATAGAGGGAAAAAAACAACTATAACCTTGCAATCTTCCGTCTAGTTTCTAGTGGTTGCAAGCCGCACTCATGCAACATTCTAGTTACAGAGTCGGTTCTTTTATACCTAGAAAGAATAAAACGTACAGCCAACCTTTGAATCTTTTCTAATTTTTCTTTGTCAACTTTTTTGTTGGGACTCCATACCACACTGGCATACTCCAAAATAGGACGTACCATCGTTTTATAGGCAGTCAACTTTGCGTCTCTAGTAGCATCTTTTAATTTCCGTCGTATAAAACCAAGACTCCGATAGGCCGAAGAGCAAACATTTTCAATATGGGCCCGCCACTGTAGGTCATTTGAGATCGTGACACCAAGGTACTTGAAACTGTCCACATTATTCAAATTCACACCCCCCATATTGTAGGAAAATTTTAAAACGTTCCTCTTGCTGGTTATGTGCATGTATGCCGACTTACGAAAAATTTATCTGCATTTTCCAATCATCACACCACTGCCTTAATATTTCCAAATTCCTGTTTAAGTTCAATTGATCGACGGAATTATTTACGAGAGTATAAAGTAAGCAGTCATCTGCAAAGAGCTTCAGTTTAGTTGGAGCTTGAATATAAGTAGCGATATCATTTATATAGATCAAAAACAACAATGGACCCAGGACTGAGCCCTGAGGGACTCCTGAGGACACAGGTAATGGCGCAGATAGACTTGCATTAATTTAAACTCTTTGACTTCGATTTGATAGATAGGCTTCAATCAATTTAATAATAATAAACCTAGACCTAGTGCTTTTAATTTCCATATCAGTTTTCCATGTGGTATACGATCAAACGCCTTTGAAAAATCGACGCGAATAACATCTACCTGTTGCTTATTATTAACGGCATAAGAAAAATCATGAAACGTTTCCACAAGTTGAGTTTCCGTTGACAGGCCGCATCTAAAACCGCGCTGGTGGGGATAGAACATGCCTCGGTCTTCTAGGAAAGTTAATATGTGTTTTGAAATAATATGCTCCATTACTTTACAACAAACACTTGTCAAAGAAATGGGCCTGTAATTATCTACCCTGAGACGGCTTCCGTCTTTAAAGACTGGTACAACACGGGCAGATAACCATTCTTGTGGAAGAGTGTGCGTTTGTAATGATGTGTCAAAATAATTTTAAGATAATAGGATAGCCACTCAGCACATCTTTTTAAGAATGCATTCGGTATTTTATCCGGTCCCGTTGATTTCTTCGTATCAAGAGATAACAACTTCGCGAATATTCCTGGTTGGGTTATCACCACGCCCGGTGTGCTTATTTCAGTATCGACGCTTGAGGCTTCACGCATGACATACGACTCATGCGCTGAAAAAACTGACTGGAAAAAACGATTAAAGTGCCCTGCCATTTCTACATTGTCTGTAATAATTATGTCACCATCAACAATTTGTTCAATCGGCTCCTTTCGTCCCTTTAAAAAACGCCAAAACTTTTCGGGGGCAGTTTTTATAAAATTGTGCAGAGTTACTGAAAAAAAAAAAAATTAAAAAATAAGCAGCGGCCAATTTATGGTTAAGTATGAGTCTCATAACATACATTTGCAAACACTTTTTGTGACAATTAAATGTAAGCTTGTTTCGAATATAAGCTTTTGGTGGTACGATGTTTTCTGATTATTTATTATTATTATTTTGCCTAAGCAATTTGGGTCGAAGCCCGTGGTCGAAGCTACGGAGTGTGTTCGCATACCTTGGTCCACATTTACTACATACTACTACATTTGGGGTAGTCAGAAGCCGTCACAGATACCACTACCCCCGCTTAGTTATACTAACGACCCCATGGGTAGTCACACGGCATGCAATCAACAGGTAGTCACAGTGAGCACCCCCAAAAGCAACAAGGCGGCTGGAAAGCGACACTGGAGCAATACGAGTAAGGCCTAGCGAGCTGGACTGCTTTTTGCTAAAATACGATTCTGAAGTGCGTACGCCCGTTCGCTGCCTTCCGTGCGCACTAAAGCACTCCAAAACGCGCCTCGAAGCACCCGCACCGCACCTATTACGAGTAGGGGCGACGATGTGAGGCATTCGAGGGGGTTTGTCCGCGACTGCTTTCGCGCGGCCGGCTGCATTTACTTCGCGGCCAGAAAACATTCAAAGAAGGAATCGTATAGCGACAAATGGAATGATGTCTTTATTGAACAGAGCATCTGCTTGCTGTGCTTGCCGCAAGTAATCCGGCGTTTTCGGTTGACAGCGGCGAGGCGAAGCATCACCGATTCAAGCGGCGTCGGTTCCGAGCGCTCAACGCTCCTGCTCACCTGTTAGCATTCGTTATCCACGTTCAAGTCCCTGCTAATCCTCACCGCGTCTGTGCACGCAATGGCGCTATTCACCGCACGGAATACCCATTCAACTGGCTATGGGACTGAACCCACTGGGACGAGAGGCCGAGAACCGAACCCTCCATAGGCTGCCAAGGCTGCCCCGCGCAGCCATGGAACGCCTCCATGTTTTTCACTCAAATAAGTAGACATATAAACGCGCGACTCCTTGAAATGGGCGGCGACATGCGCCACCTAACGGACAGCGCTCAAACTAAAAAAAAGAAACCAACAATTTTTGCTTTGAGCGCCTCGCCAGACATGCGTATGTACATATTACACACCACACTTCACACATACGCCACTTACAGACACCATAGGATTTTATACATGAACGCGTTCACAAACAGCACAAGGTACAACATGACATATTGACACTCTACATTCCTATAGACCTTTCCAAAAAAGAGCGTGTGGCCGGTGCCATCTTGAGTGTTCATGCGTATGGCGCGTGCTTTCCTTGCTTTCCGAAGCCACGAACACGCACGTGCTGGACTGTGAAGATCGCACGCTGGACTGTGATGTTGTAAACATTAGAAAGGTCTATACACACGACTAGTCGACACCACCAGCTTATATACTGCTGTATTTTCTGTGACCGATTAGGATGGTGACCACTGTCATATTTTGCATAAATACGAAAAAACTGTGCAAGATTTACCCGTATATAATATTTTCCTCTACTGCCCTTAGGAAAGCATTCGTATCTCTAATGTAATCCATTGCAAAAGTGAATTGCAGGATATAAATAAATTTGAATAGTCGCTGCACGTCACGTTTTGATCAGTTTCGTTTTCTCGCTAGCCTACACTTCAATTATACAGAAGTTTGTTTAATTAATTGTATTAATTATCGAAACCAATTTCTGCAATCACAACTTTCTGAACACGCTGATACTTTTTCTTTTCTCTTTTTACATATCCGAATGACTTCAGCCGCGGTTGAGTACACTGAGCACGCGCAGGTGATTCTATACTTCGTCTCACCTTAGTATGGACTATTGTTAGCCGCGCGTGCTAAAAGCGCGAGCTAGTCGCTCTGAATGAAGCCCCGGCGGCTGCCCGAGCGCTCGTGCAGCAAGTACTCTAGTCAAGGCTGTCAAGGCTGGCCGCTCGCGCTAGCACAGCCTTCGCGGTTAGTCCATGCTAGGGTCCCAAAGCGTTGTTTCAGTTTTCTTCTTTTCGCTACAATTGTTTCTGCTCAAGCGCGTGTCTTTCAATTATGCGTTCTATGCGCTCGCGCTCGCGCCAAGAAGACAGTGCAGAATTGCCGCCTTCGGGCCCGTGCTTTCACCTGCAATGAACGCGAAAGACGTATGCTAAATTATCCAAGCTAAACTATCTAAAACAAAGAGCACTTGTATGTTTGCCAACGCCTTATTTTTGGAACTTTACTTGGAATCTTTTATATAGGTAAAAGGAACGCGTGCCGGAAGGCCTGAAATCCTAGTCCCCTTCAAATTACTCCACCTGGGATGACACACACTTGTTTGAAGCATTTGTTAGAAGTATTTTTTATCGAGTATGCTCGATGAAATGTGCCAAATGAGCCAGTGAAGGCGAATCATATATCCCGAGACAGAAAAATACTGAAATACACGTACATGATCCCAGATATTTGTGTACGTTCGTCCTGTCCGGCCCCAGTCGTGGTGTTAAATGCTTCATATTTCACTGCACTTGATAGCAAACAAAATTGGGTATGACAGGCGTGCAAGTTCGGCGGAACCGAGGAGGCCATTTGCAACTGACCTGCACGCAGAACTGACCGATCACACCTTTAATGAGAGCTCGCTCTTTACTGAATTGCACAATAAAAGACGACAAGAGTATCCCGTCCGGCGAACATTCAAGTCAACTCATGCACGTGCGTAGCTTCCTGTGCTTTCTAGAGTTTTGGTTAAAGGGGCCATGAAACGCATTTTGGGTTGGGATGAATGATTTTAAATTGGGACTTTACTAATCGCATATCGTTTAGTTGGCCAAAAGAAAGAGGCTAGAAAGTCAAAAGCCAGCTTTTCGGTACGAACATTTGAAAATATACCGGATTATTTTGTACCTTCTTGCCATCGAAAGCTCTCCGCCTTTTCACTATGATACATCCGCGGTTCCAAAAGCGCGTCACCGGCGCCAAACTGACGTCAGCAGAGCCCAGCTCACGCATTGGACACGAGAACTGCGTCACTCGGACGTATGCGCTCGTCAACAATAAATCCGTCGACGAATATTTGGATTCGCGTTCGTGGCCAATGAGTGCCCTGACGGAACTTATTGTCACTGGGGAATTACAAGTTCTATGGTGTACATAAAAAGCACGGTGGAAGCTAGGAGTCATCGCACTGGTGCCGAAGGAATGTCGCGACCACGTGATTTCACAATTCGCATTTGAGTTGAGGATTAAAGCTAAGGAGGAAGAAGTAGGAAAATCGTTTCATGACCCCTTTAAATTCCTCGAGCACGACGCCAGCTGCCATCTGTTTACTGCTGTACATGGTAAAACCCGTGACGGAACCAAAAAGGACAACCGCGATACTTTTTATCTGCCTCGGGTTTTAGTAGGTGCCTACCAAGGTTGCCTGTACTCTTTGGCAATGTTTGTTTTCTGCCAGTTTAGGCGAACTGAGCCAAACGCCTGTTTCGACCGGTTCAAATTTGAATAAATGGTAACCAACGCAGAAAGAAAACAAGTTTCAAGTACTTTTTGGGATTTTTGAAGTGACTTTTACTATTGAACGATTGCATGCACTTGAATGTTCAATTGAAGAGTTTATAAAACGTGACTACCCCATGCTTGCCACCTGCCAACATGGTGGTAACGCTCAATGGCTCAAGCCCAGTGGGTAGTTAAGTAAGCCTGTGGGGTAGTTACAGCCGTCAAAACGCATGATGACTAGGGGGGGGGTGCTCACTTTTTCTTAGAGTGTAGTCCCAGAGAGTTGCAAGGGCGCACCAACCGGGGGGTGGGGGGCGCTTGCCCCCTTCCCTCCAGTTTTCAGAGTGGGGGGCAAGGCATGTGTTTTGCCCCCCTGAAACAGCCGCCACTGGGCAGGGCAAACACTTTGCTTTTCATCAGGAGTCGGATGTCTTTGCTCGCATAGCTCGCATACTTTTCACTCTCTCTTGCAACTCCGTTCACTCATAAGCTGACAGTGCGAGTTGCATGCTCACTTTGACCAGTTGTACGTCTTTCTTTCGCCACGTGATCACTCTCCCGCCCCGTATTCGCGACTCCAGCGAACTATGGAGGGCGCGCTGCTCAGGCAAAATGGCGGACGAAAGGAGATCGTTTTCGTCGTTCAGCACGCGGACCAGCACAAATTCCTGCACTACAGCGTAAAATCAGTGTTACATTTGAAAGCAAAGCGATTTTTCGACGGTAGAAACCTTCTTCTAGTCAGTGCGTAGGAATTAGACGGCGCAATCATAAAAATAATTACTGAAAACGATGTTTGTTTCTATGCTGCCTACGAGAACCAAGCAGCGATAGCAGACGACAGAGTCGACACGACCTCCTCTCGTGAGCTTCTCGGCGCTGCCACTACGCGGCGTCGATTTCGCTGGAGTCGCGAATACCCACCCGCAGAGAGAGGGGTCAGGTGATGAAAAGGAAGCGGTCGATTGGTCTTGCGAGAGCGTTGCTCCCACCGCACTGTCCTTAGGGGCCTTCGGGGAGAGGTCACCTTTACCTCCGGCCCTGGAGGTCCATCTCCGCTCCTTTGGGATCGGGGAAACAGGGGGATTCGTGGCCGAGTGGGCTAGGGCACACCAGCTCGGAGCACGTGGAGCGAAAGCTCGCGCTGCAGAACCCAGGGATCCTGGGCTCAATCCACACCCCTGCCCGTTCCGATCTGGATGTATCTGAGTATATCACTACTGCGGCTAGCGGTTGTACTGCACTGGCTAAATTCCTCACCTACAGCGAGTGACTCGTCGCAACTTTGAAATGCCTGACCAACTACACTCTGTATAATTATCCACACAACCCCAATTATTCTCGGGGAAACTAGGTGCCGTTTGGCTAGGCTTTTCGCGTGGTTTCATAGCTGGGAGCTCCTATATTTGCAATGTCTCGTTTTTAACCTTTAAAATACCAGTTTCTGGTGTTAGAACACGTTTAGAAAGACAGGAATCGAGAGTCAGGAATGTCGGATATGCAGCGTCGAGCATCATAGTTCTGTGTTTAGTTTTATGCAGATACATGAAAATCGCGAAATAACGCTAATTGAAAAAACAAAAAAAAAACAATATTGATTTGTTTTGGCACACACCACTTCCGAGCCGAAAACAGAATTGTTATAACTGCGAGGAGTGCTTTAAAATAATTGTCGACCAATGTTTCAACTACCTCGTTGCATCACTGTAAATGTCAAATGAAAATCACGTTATCCAGAATGTACCGCATCATTTGTCACTTGCGCGGTGGACTACGTAAATTACTGGTCGATCTTCTATTCTTGACGCTGAAAATATTAAAGAGAACCACACTCGCTCACAAACGCAGTTACCGTGTTGCCTACTTCACACCTCGCCGTAATCGCTGGTTGTACTACACTACACGATGGTAACCGCACGACTGCACGGCGTCCATTTGCAATCCATGGCCCCATCGCGTTCTCGCGCGTGCGCAGACATTTGCCCAATTTTTCCCGAATCTTTGCCGAACTTTCCTTCAAAATTTGGCATTTGCCATCCATCACTACTATTTACGCCGTGAAAAGAATAACTATATAGTTTCTTCTGTCGTCCGTGCAATTCACTTTTGTTTTCAGGTACCAAAAATATGAATTTGTTATTTAATTTCGACGCAACAGTAGAAGAAAATCTACATTAACGTACATAACGCCGTGTTCATGCGACTCAACATCCCTTTGTTTACCAGTCACATACATTTTACCTGAATCAAAATGTTTAAGTACAACAGTAAAGAGTTGAGCTTGTTGGTACATACCTGTAAATAGATCAGCTTGAAATTTAGAACTATACTGTCGTTTCCTGTCCTTTCTTCGTGTTTAAGTAAAATTCTAAAGTTCAAGCTGATCAATTCACACGGTATAAAATGTTATCGCGAAGTGTGGTAGGTCGCATAAAATACCCGTTAATGGCACAACTTTGTGTCACAGTATTAAACATTAAATCGTAATTGTGTCCTTGAACTAAGGAATTGAATACAAACCATAAAATCATGCAATGGGCACCGATCGTGGCCATATTTGTCATGAAATAGGGTTTATGAAATACGTTTCACAACACATATATATTGTCACGAACGACAATTGACGAGGCGATAATAACTGAAGAAACTAAACGTTTAATGGGGCGAACTTGTGCCCAAAATTAAAAAGGAAAAACGATAACAACAGAAGAAAACAGAGCGTCGCGGGCGTCGAGGTCAGCGTGAGGGCAGAGTCGAACGCTGGGGCGAAACTGACCCTGCAGCTTGCCACGCGGAGCCGCTTTTGTACACGCGAGGGCTTCTGGAGCATTCGGCGTAGAAGGTTCGGTGCCTAGAACATTCTAACCTCGAATCAGCAAGACGGTTCTCGAATTTACCAGAACGTCACATTACAGTGTCAACAAAAATGTGTAGCCGCGGCCAGGAATCGAACCCTGGCTTTTCGCGTGGGAGACAAGCGCGATAACCGTTCGGCTACGCGCGCGCTGCCTACTTGGCAAGCTGCGCGCGCGGCATTACTCCCCCCTTTAAAAAGTGCACCGCCCCGATGCAAAACAAAACAAAGCAAACAAAAAGAACGGTAAGCTAAAGAGTCATTTAGAACACATAAGGTCCACAGTCCTATCGAGCGTAGTATGGCTTCATGCGCACGACGTGGACGACCTCTGGTCGTGGAGGGCGGCGTGATGAAGTCCGTGTTCCGTCGGGCATCACCTCGTAGTTCAGATCTCCAAGTCGACGAAGTACTTTGTAGGGTCCAAAGTACCGTTTTAGGAGTTTCTCGCTGAGACCGCGTCGGCGGATCGGTGTCCACACCCACACCCTGTCTCCGGGCTGGAAGTGGACGTCCCGACGACGAAGGTTGTAGCGGTTTGTCGACACGTTGTTGGGCTTGAATACGGTGTCTGGCGAGCTGGCGGACTTCTGGCGGTTGGCAGCAACCTTCGCAGTTCCTCCCGGACGACCTCACGGATAATGTCACGGATGCCGGGAAGGTCGGTACCGAGGTCGGATTCGGATGTCGCCAGAGTGGTTACGCCGGGGTGTCGCTCGTAGTGTTTGGCGCGTGCAAGCAGGTCACGTTCCATATTCGTCGCCTCCGTGACGAACTCGTCCACAGTTGTCGGGGGATTGCGAATGAGACCGCCGAATATCTCGCTTTTCACACCCCTCATCAGGTGTCGCAGCTTCTTCTCATCTGTAGCCTGGGGATCGGAGCGGGCGCTCAGGCGAAGAACATCCTCGACGAAGCTGGTGATGCTTTCATTCGGGCCTTGGGTCCTTGTTCGAAGGATGTCTTCAGCCCTCTCGCGTCGGTGTTGGCTGGTAAACGTCTTCTTTAGTTCTTGCTTGCACACCTCCCACGAAGTTAAAGAAGCCTCGTGGTTCTCCAGCCAGTACCTCGCGATCCCTTCCAGCGCGAAGTAGATGTTCTGCAAGCACTGATCAGCTGTTCACCCGTTATGACGGGCCACCCGTTCATAGTATTGCAGCCAATCCCTTCTGAACTGATCAGCTGTCCACCCGTTATGACGGGCCACCCGTTCATAGTATTGCAGCCAGTCCTCGATGTCTTCGTGGGCGTCCCCGTGGAAAGACGTCGGAGTCCGGGGTGCGACGGGCAAGTAGATGACGGCAGAAGCGGCCGGGGTCTGCGACTGGTTGGCCATCGTCGTCTTCTTCGGCCTGGGCTTGTCCGGCAGCAGACCCAATGGACCTTTTGTAGAAATACGTGGTGCGCATGCGCGGAGTATTTCATGCGCCTGGGTTCGAGAGTATCTAGTTCCAAACAATCCGCCATCTTGCATTTCTCGCCTTTGAGCGGTTTCGTTGTGTCGACCTCGGGGCGGAAGATTACGCACGATGGGGACAAAGGTGAGCTTGGGGGAGCCGTATCTAGGTCACATCGCCTCAATGGGTGAACAGGATGTAGCTGACGTTTTGGGTGTGGCACGGGTGGGAGAGGCCTTGGGCGCGCGTTGTTTTCCAGTCACCTATTCTCGAACCGATTCGCGTGTCTAGGTGGCAGCACATATTCGCCAAGAGGTCCAATGGACCTCTTGGCCTCTGGTCCGACGGCTTCTTCGGGCTTCGGCGTCTTCGGCGAAGGGTAGCCTTCCGGGGCTGAGCACCTCGCTTGGCCGGGATGTCTTCGGAGGGGTACGCTCAACGGGCATAGAATGCACTACCCCGCACCTCCACCAAAATGTCACGAACGACAATGGACCTTTTGGCGAATATGTGCTGCCACCTGTGGGGCGATGGGCGAACCTGAGGCGCACTGGGTTGGAGAGTATTTGTAGAGAAAACAACGTGCACGTTAGGCTTCTTGTGTGCTACCGGTTCGTTTTCTTTTTTTTTTTTTTTTTTTTTTTGGGGGGGGGGGGGGGGGGGGGGGAGATCGGTGGCCGAGTGGGCTAGCGCACACCAGCTCGGAGCACGTGGAGCGAAAGCTCGCGCTGCAGAACCCAGGGATCCTGGGTTTAATCCCCACCCCTGCCCGTTTCGATCTGTTTAGAAGAACTTCTGGACGTTATGTTGTTTAAATCGATAGCAACTTTATGTACACTATTTACAGTCAGAAAAGGTACATCGAAGCTAGGCGAAAAACGGTTGTAGCCGGCTCGTTCCCCCCGCTCGTAATGGTTCTCGGTGGCGCTCGAGCCTTGGCTTGTTCTGTCAGCTGTTTCGTCGTCTTCTAGACCGACGTGGAAGTTTTTACACACTGCCCCCGAAATGAACTTGGTTCATTTTACATTTACTTGGTAGAAACTTCTAAGGGAAAGAGCAGTTGGATGGGCCTTTTTACAAATACTCTGCCGGGTAATCTGATGGTACCAGATCGTATTTTTCCGTCTCTTCCAATAGAAACGTCTTCAACCGTTCCCATCTGCCATCGCTGTCTCGGCAGTAAGTTGTCTTTGATTAGGACAAGATCTCCGACTTTTATGTTGTGGGTCTTCGAGGTGATGGTTCTTTGCATATTTCTAGTCTCCAGTAAGTATTCTGTTGACCACCTTCTCCAGAATCTATCCAGAACCTCTTCGCGGTGTTTCCACATTTTAAGAAGTTGATCTGCAGAAGTGTGGGTAACCTCCGTAAGTTCAAGTGTGGGAAAGGATGTCGGTCGTTTTCCCGTAAGGAAATTAGCTGGCGACAATGCCTCTGGTTCTCCTATGTCGTTGTAGACATAGGTGAGGGGTCGTGAATTTATAACAGCCTCTACCTCTGTCAGTACTGTGTAGAGTTCAACGGAGGTTAGACTCCTGCAGCCAAGGGCTTTTTTCAGCGACAGCTTGACCGAGCGGACGAGTCGTTCGTAAAAGCCTCCCCACCATGGAGCCCGTTCGACGATGAATTTCCAGTGAATCTTGAAGGAACTCACTTGATTCGTGACTTCTTCGTCTCTAATAATGTTCCACAGGTTGTGCAGTTCCTTCTTACTTCTTTTGAATGTTAAAGCATTGTCCGTATCAATTATTTGTGGGATATCTCTCCTTGATATAAATCGTCGGAAGGCATGTAAGAAGGATGTTGCCGTCATGTCTTCAACGAGTTCCAGGTGTACTGCTCTGGTCACGGCGCAAGTGAATAAGGTTATGTAAGCTTTTTGTGAGTTTGGCTTGTCTTTGACGAAGAGGGGGCCTGCGAAATCAATCCCAGTCACCTCAAATGGATTGGCCTTCGTTACGCGATCGAGAGGTAACGGTGCGGTGACTTCAGAAGCTGGTCTTGAATTGTAACGTTGGCAGATAACGCATTCCTTGATCACCAGTCTTACCAACTGCCGACCAGAGATAATCCAGTAGCGTTCTCTCAGTTGTACAAGAGTATCGTGCACTCCGGCGTGGAGGAGTCTTTGGTGTTCTTGAAGCACGATAAGCCGGCAGTACCGGTGTTCTTTTGGTAGAACAATTGGATGTCGCTCGCTATAGGATGCGTTGCTGTGTTGTAGTCGACCAGTAGCGCGTAGCAGGCCCTCCTGATCGACGAACAAAGGCATGTCCTTCAGTTTTGATTCTATAGGTAGTTTTTGAGCTCGCTGCGTGCACTTAATTTCTTGTTGGAATGATGCCAGTTGTACTCTTCGAATCCAATACAGCTCGGCTTCGTGAATTTCATCCGTAGTCAGCGGTCCTTTTCGGTCACTCTTGTGTCTCAGCTTGCGAGTGAACCTGAGGATCCAGGCTGTAGTTCGGTGAAGTCGCTGAATTGAACTGCAGTGGTTTTCATCTAGTATGGCCGGCTCAATTGGTGTTACAGTTTGCAAGACGTTCGCAGCACTTTTCTCTTCCAACTCACAAGAGAATTCTTCCTTTGGTATCGTCCTCGGAGGCCACGTTGCTTCATTCATTGTAATCCATGTGGGTCCTTTCCACCACAGCTGATTGGTAATTAGTTGCTCGGCAGATATTCCCCGTGTGATGAGGTCCGCTGGATTGCCCTTTCCAGGACAGTGTCTCCAGTTTTGGTTTGTTATAGCATGGATCTCGCGCACTCGATTTTGAACAAACTGCTTCCATCTGTTGGCGTCTCCAAGGATCCAGCACAACGCAATCATGGAATCCGTCCAAAAATGTGTCTCCTTCAATTTCTCTTGAAAATGAGTTTTGATGTAATCATAGATTCTTGCAGCCACGAGGCAAGCCAAGAGCTCTAGTCTTGCCAAGGTTACCTTTTTCAGCGGAGCCACTCGTGATTTGCAGAACATAAAGGTTGAACATGTTTCACCTGATATGCCCGTTGTGCACAGGTATGCTACAGCACCATACGCCACAGTGCTGGCATCCGCGAAAATGTGTAGTACCGTTCCTTGGGCTGGTTCAGTCATTTGATTTCTGTAGAACCGTGGTACAGCCACTTGACCCAGAAGGGGAAGTCCTTCACACAATCGATTCCACTCTTCTAGTATATCGTCGATCAACGGGCTGTCCCAATCGATGTTCATACGCCAGAGACGTTGGAAACAAAGTTTTGCAAGTATAGTGAAGGGTACCAGCATCCCAAGCGGGTCGTAAATTCTTGCCGTTGTCTGTAATACGGCTCGCTTGGTGTCTGTTCGGCTTTGAGAAAAGTTGACGACGTTGTCCGACGTAAATGACAATACGTCGGAGCTTGGTGTCCACGTGAGTCCAAGTACTTTGACGATACCTGGCAACTCTCCTAGCGATACCTGTTGACCCTGGTCTTCGTTGATTTTCTTTAAAACTTCTGGAGAGTTGGACGACCATTTGTGCAGTTTCATGGAGGCGAGGTTAAAAATTTCATTCGTCTCGGAGTAGATCTGTAGAGCTTGTTCTTCGTTGTCCGCACCCGTTAATATGTCATCAACGTAGATCGATTTCAGAAGTTTCTCAGTGGTTTCAGGGTACTGTGGGTTCATGAGTCTCAGGTGATGTTGAACTGTCGCTGCTAGGAGAAAGGGACTTGACGTCGTGCCAAACGGGACTCTCGTCATTCTCCAGATTTCGATTTTTGGAAGTGGATGGTCTGCCTCTGGCTTGCTTTCAAACCACAGAAAACGCAAGGCATCTCTGTCCTTGCAGTTGATAGAAATCTGCAGGAATGCCTTCTCGATATCCGCGACGAGAGCAATTTTATGTGTCCTGAAGTTTAGAAGTAGTCCCACTAAGTCAGCATTCAGATTTGGGCCGCTCTCTAGGTTTTCATTTAAGGACTTCGATCGATGGCCATGCGACGAAGCATCAAAAACTACGCGGAGCTTGGTTGTTCGACTTTCCTTGACTACTGCTTGATGTGGCATGTAGTAGGTGACACCGTCACTGTTTTCGCTTTCTACTTTCTCCGCCATACTCTCTTTTCCATATTTTCTTATGGCTGAGTCATACGCAGACAGAATCTTTTCATTACGTCTGAGCCTTCTGGTGAGTTGCATCAGTCGTTTTTCAGCACCTTCCTTATTGTTCTGTAGGTGTACCAAAGGCTTCCAAGGAAGGGATACCTCGTAACGTTCTCCGTTGCTCGTTATCGTTTCTTCAAAGGACGTTAGTACGGAGTTGTTCGAACTATCGCTTTCGTCTTGCTTGACTCCTATAGCCTCCAGATCCCAGAATTTTCGTAGAAGGTTTTCGGTGTTCCTCGTTATCGCTGACGTCCTGAGTGCGACCGTTTGGGAGTGTTGTAACACTGTGGAGCTTAGGCTCATGGGACCGTGCACAGTCCATCCAAACGACGTCTCGATGGCTTTGATATTGCCGTTGAGTTTCGTGACTTGTCCAGTGACAAAATCCCAATAATGTTCAGCGCCGATTAGAATGTCGATATGGTTGGAATTGTCGTCGTTAGCGATAACAGCGATAGCATAATTCAGCTGACGTAGCTCTTGTACGACGTTGTTATCCGGTTGTGGCAGTCGTTGATCGCAAATTATGCTGGTTTCAAGAGCCTCAAGGTGGTAAGTATATCCATCGTGTTTGCTTTGCAGAGTAATGAAGACCCTTCGAAAGTTCTTCTCCTGGTTATGTCCACCGAAATACCCTACTGCAAGTCGTTCGCTTCCCACAACATTGCAGCCCAGTCTCCGAGATAAGTCTTCGGTTATAAAGGATCTCTGGCTACCGCCGTCAAACAATACTCTAGCCATCGCTTTGTTTTTGGTTCCAGAAGCCCACGCTTCGGCCGTTTGTAACAGCACTATCCTTTGGTCCGAAGTCTCAGTCGTTGATTTTAGCTGTAACGGAGCTGTGCCAGCGACATTTTTTTGTCCGCCGTTCTTAAATTTAGGGTCGCACATCGTGGAAGCGTGTCGGCCTCGGCAGTGCTTACATGTGATTCTTCTTCGGCAGTTCTTAGACATATGGTTCACAAGGGTGCAGCGAAAACACCTGCCGTGTTTCTGTAGCATCGTCTTCTTTTGTTCCAGTGAAACTGTCGAAGTGCACTCTTCCGTCTTGTGTTCTTTAGATTTGCAAATGAAGCACGGTGTTCTGAGATCCGTTTGTTGAAGTAGTGCAGACGATGATGGTTTACAAATGTTCTGCTTATCAGGATATCTTTTACCTCCTGCCAGTGCATTCGTTTTTTTTTTGTCAGAGGGTGCTCCAATCTCGCAGGTGTATACGTTTGTTCACGACTTTCGATTTCTATCTTCAAGGCTTGGAGTAACGATGTTAGCGCTGCTGGCTGTTCTCTAGGAACTCGCGCTCGCGCTCCTTCCTCATTTTGTTCTTGGGCGTTCCCTTCCTGTCGAATCACCTCTCTGTTATAGTGAAGCATTATCTCTGAAGGAAGGAGTCTCACGAGGAGATGATGTAGCATCGAAGAGTAAGATTCTTCACTCACACCGAGAGACTTGAGTCCACGTACATGGGCCTGCACATTATCATAAAGACCTCGAAGTCCACGTACGTCTTGTGCAGAAGGTACCGGGTTAAGGTCCAGTAGCTTTTCCATATGATCTTGTATGAGCCGTTTCTCGTTGCCGAATCGGCTAATAAGGATGTCTACTGCATCCTTGTAGCAGATGGACGTTGATGGGAGTCCGACGATGGCTGCAGCGGCGTCTCCCGTTAGCGAAGTTCTCAAGTAATTGAACTTGTCGCAAGCTGTTAGTGCCTCGTTGTGATGAACCGCTTGCTGAAATTGCTCCCAAAACGGTTGCCAGTGTCGCTGTTGGCCGTTAAACTTGAGAAGCTCAAGTTTGGGAAGCTTTACCTTTAAGGTACTCGTCGGTTCTCCGATTCTTGCACTGTTTCCAGGGTTTGTTGTCTCGGTCGGTGTTCGTTGTTGTAGAGTTCGGGTTGAGTAGTCCAGCTGAGCCAGGTAGGTGACGGCGCGGTCGTTGTACTCGAATGCACGGGTGTATTCTTGTTCCGCGTCGTCCCCCAAGAAAGGCTCGATGGCGACATCTGTTTCGGTCATTTGAGTATGCAGACTACCCAATCGTTGCCTGAGGATTTCGATATCCCGTTCGATGATTGGATCACGTTGAAGAGCAGCGTCGATGTCTGGTATCAGCCTTGTCAGTTGGCTTCGCAGTGCCTTCCGTTTCAGTTTAAGACGATCCATGAGTAGTAGTCAGCCGACTTGAATGGAACGTATCAGTAGTCCTGCGTTAGTTGCTGAAGATTCGGTAGTTTCCTCGTCCAGGTTCCTCTCGTTGCGTCTCGTTCCCGGGTTTCGGCACCATTTAGAAGAACTTCTGGACGTTATGTTGTTTAAATCGATAGCAACTTTATGTACACTATTTACAGTCAGAAAAGGTACATCGAAGCTAGGCGAAAAACGGTTGTAGCCGGCTCGTTCCCCCCGCTCGTAATGGTTCTCGGTGGCGCTCGAGCCTTGGCTTGTTCTGTCAGCTGTTTCGTCGTCTTCTAGACCGACGTGGAAGTTTTTACAATCTGGATGAGCATCGTACCGGCGTGCGGTCGTGTATCACTACTGCGTGGTGCACGTTAAAGACCCCAGGCTAGCGGTTGTACTGCACTGGCTAAATTGCTCATCTACAGCGAGTGACTCGTCGCAACTTTAAAATGGCTGACCAACGACTCGCTGTACAAATATCCACACAACCCCAATTATTATTTCTTTTTGGGTACACTCGCTGCTTTTAGAAGCATTTTGAGTCGCGATGTCTCGGGATGAGAACATCCCGTTCGCGTTTGACGCGGACCACTGGGTACGTCATCCCCCGGACCGTACGAACCTCACCCAGGACCGCGTATGGAGCTACCTCAAAAAGGACAGTTCGTTCAGGCAAGCGCATCGGGGATGGTCCTTCAAAGAAGAAGGCTACACAGTTCACCGGCATGATTGCGGTGCACGTCGTAATCTAGAACGGGCGTCGTCAGTACGATGACTCGTGTTCACCTTGTTCGCAACATCAAAACTTGAGTCTCGACTCTCGATGGTCTCCAAGGCGCCCAAAGGCGAGAAATGCAAGATGGTGGATTGTTTGGAACTAGATACTCTGGAACCCAGGCGCATCAAATACTCCGCGCATGCGCACCGCGTTTTTCTACAAAAGGTCCATTGACGAGGCGATAATAACTGAAGAAACTAAACGTTTAATGGGGCGAACTTGTGCCCAAAATTAAAAAGGAAAAACGATAACAACAGAAGAAAACAGAGCGTCGCGGGCGTCGAGGTCGGCGTGAAGGCAGAGTCGAACGCTGGGGCGAAACTCACCCCAGCTTGCCACGCGGAGCCGCTTTTGTACACGCGAGGGCTTCTGGTGCATTCGGCGTAGAAGGTTCGGTGCCTAGAACATTCTAACCTCGAATCAGCAAGACGGTTCTCGAATTTACCAGAACGTCACATTTCAGTGTCAACAAAAATGTATAGCCGCGGCCAGGAATCGAACCCTGGCTTTTCGCGTGGGAGACAAGCGCGATAACCGTTCGGCTACGCGCGCGCTGCCTGCTTGGCAAGCTGCGCGCGCGGCAAGATATAAGGACGACACAACTCAGCTAAAAGCAATGAAGTTTTCAAAATACGTCACGAAAGTTTTAGGACAATTCCTTTTACAGTCTGTTTTTTATAGAAACACCGAGCGGCAATCACGATGCTTCTTTTTCTAACCAAACAGTGTTTACACTCAGTGCCGTGATGCATGCGACTAATCATGCAGAAAGGAGTAATCGAAATTGTTCACTCTAATCTATGCGCACCTTCGCACTCAGATCGAATCTGGCCCAAAATGGCGCTTGCCCGAGTGAACATTTCCTTATACAGGGTAAGCTGTCATAGCGTGCCTGTTGAGGTTTGTTCTTGACAAGATGCCGGTCAATTTAATTTGCAAATGAGCATCACCCTTGCTAAGTGATGATTTTAACGCGATAGCCTTAAAGGACACATGCAAAGAAAAAAAACATTTTTTTTTAAAGAGCTTAGATGGAAGAAGGATATCATAAAACGATTTTACAACGAAGAAAACAAATTTTTAGAGCTATATTTACGGCGCTATACGAATTTGTAGTTGGCGCCCGCCGGAGCCGCCGCTGGTCACGTGGTAGGCCCGCGCGCCGCCGCCCTGCGTCGCCGGAGCCGTAAAGCGACGCCGCCGCCGCACGCTGAGCGTTGTGCGAACGCCGCTTCAACGCGTTTCTCCACGCCGCCGTCGCCGCCGCCGCACAAGTTCGTCTGGTTCGGGGCGCCGCCGCCGTCATCTGACCGGCGCACAGGTCGATCACGTCTGCTTGCGCTTTTTCAGGAGTTTCCTTTGGGCTCTAAAAGTTACTTATTCATCTTAGTTTTTTGTTATACTTTAAATAAAGATGAACAAGTTACTTTTAGAGGCCATAGGAAGCTTCCGAAAGAGTGCGAGCACCACGTGACAAATATGGGCCCGTCACGTGATAAATAAGGGCCACTTTTCTGCGGCGCCCGCGGGCGCCAACTACAAATTCGTATAGCGCCGTAAATATAGCTCTAAAAATTTTTTTTCTTCGTTGTAAAATCGTTTTATGATATCTTTTTTCCATCTAAGCTGTTTAAAAAAAATGTTTTTTTTTTTTCTTTGCATGTGTCCTTTAAAGGGCAACTCCGGCCAAAACTCAAAATGAAATAAATTACTGGTATCGCTGTAGTGACACAGAACACGACCCCAGCCAAAATATCACGTCCGTGGGACGCCGCATTCTCAACTAATGCCGATAATAAAAATGCGACCCGCCGCGAGCCGCTGCTCCTTAGCGGGCGGCCAGCGGGTTGCCGATCACTAAAGAAACATTGGGCCATGACGCCAGTATCGTTCTCTTTTTTTCCTCCGGTCCGGGCGTTGCGCAGAGTGCACTTCTTTGAGCCGCTGCCACTGCTACTTCGGCTTGTGATTGGCGTGTTTAGCCGTTGCTTTTATCTGTAGCCCGTGTAGCTTCGGTATAACCTTTTGTTTATTTGCTCGTGAGGACTCCAAGACTCGTTATAGCGAGCAACTAGGTGCGCCCAAGACTTCCGAGCTGCTCCTCGAAAGATGCCGAGTGCAACTTGTAGCGCTGTGGGCTGCTCAAACAACCGGCTGCGCAACACGAAGGTGACTTTTTCACAAGTTTCCAACGGACCGGAAATTGTGTGGGTGAACGCTGTTCGACGAGTGGACTTTGGACTTAGGTTTTTACGCGCCCGAGGAAAAAAGAACGAAAAAACAGACGTGTACAGCCCAGCACACGTGTACGCGTCCGGGCGCCGCGGCCCGCGCCGGAGAGCCTGAAAGCTTTGTGTCTGGGACTGACCCGCAGCGCGAAAGCGAGAGGGCCCCCAGTACTGTACGTCACTGGCAGCGCGGCGTAGAGCAACGCCGCTCCATCCACGGAGCCCCGATGCCAATTTAGGCCTAGCGACGAGTACGGAAGACCTCACACACGGCGACAGCCGCCAAGTATATGGCACCGAACGAGTTCACTCGTTTTCCAGTCGCTAGCTTTTGGATATACAAGCGACGAGTACGGCCTAGCGCACGCACGGAGGCGGCCGATGAGTACGGCACCGTACGAGTTCACGGGTTTTCCAGTCGCTAGCTTTTGGGTATACGCACTAACTCTTGCTACATATGCTGGATAACTACCACGTAGACAGAATTAAAACAAAATCAGCTTACCTCCTATCTTTAGACGGCTAGCGCAACAGTAGTAGGTGCCGCTCGGCCTGCGTACTCGTTGAGCGAGAACGATCCTGACGTCACGTTCACATAGCGGCTGATTTCCAGTGTTGCCGGGGCCTCGAGCGGCTAGTTTCGGTTTTGTTGGCCGCGCCCCAAACAAAAGTTTGAGGCGTCGATATTTTTAAAACTACGCACAATAACGAGAAAAAAATTACACCTTGCAATTCAGGGACGCTGACTGTACTAAAAACAGTCATAATCCCTAAATCGAAAGTATGGACTGGAGTTGCCCTTTAAGAAGCTCATATCGCAGAAAAGCCGATGTCGGTGGCGTGACTGGAAAATCCTGATTGGTCGATAGGGTCATGACGTCACAGCCACATGCCCTTGCGCAGGAATTTCAAACGACCCACAATGCTCACGTGAAACTTTATAAAATAATTCCTTTACCTTAAAGAAGAAAAAAAAGAATTTTAGGCAGGATAAGAACCAACGACCCTCCGGTTGCGAGTCAGACACGCTCCTGACTAGGCCACGCGAGGCACGCCTGCATGGCAAATGAGAAGGCTATGCAAACGAGGCCCGTTAACGCTATCGCGTTCCACTTTTAAAGGGGAAGCTTAAGCGTCCTCCAAGATTCTTTTTTTGTTAAACGAAGTGGTATTTCGGACACTTTCCGACGGTTTGCGTGCGTAATCACCATAGTTCCGCCGCACGCCCCTGTTTACTTTGTTTTTCTCCAGCCTACGGACACATAAAAGTAATGTTCACCACAGAGGCAATAACAAACTTCTATATGTTTGAGAAGTTATCTGTGTGAGGAACACATAGTTACTTAAATTAGCTTCAAAATCAGGGATGTGTGTAAGGCTGTCCCAAATCCCTTACAACGTGCCTGTCGAGGATAAAAACGCCGGCAAAGATTGGCAGAACAGCTTTCAGATAAGTTTGTGTGTGTGTGGGGGGAGGGGGGGGGGGCATTGCTTCAAGGTGGTTGGCCCTTTATTTATGTTGTCAAATATTCAGTTAGTAATTAAAAATATTTTTATAATGATCAATAAATTTTACTTTATGAAGTTCAGATACCGCCTGGGACCGACACGGAAGAACGATACTCGAAACTACGCGAGATGTTGAGTCTGCGTAAACGTGTTTTTGTTCGCTGATTGGCAGTGTGAAACATCGGGTTGCAGGGTACGCCAAAAAGGACTCTGCGATCACACGATAGATCGGAAGGCCAATACACGAAATGTGCGGAAAAAAAGAGATAATTAATGGTATTTTTGTTCTAAATAATTCCTTACAGAACGCCTTACTGTAAAAAGAGATGCATAAAGGCTGAACTCCATGGGACGAATTATGTGACGAATAACTGGCGAACGCCGCCCGACGGCACGCTCGCTTTGCGCGCGACGTAACAGCCACTGTGTTGATTCCACGCGCAGAGCAAAAGCCGCCGGCCAAAATTCGTCCGTTATTCGCAGCATATTCGTCCCATGGAAGTTGTTAAAACGGAGGTTCGGGCGAGTTGGTTGTTCATGACTGACAAGGAAACAGCGCACCCTCAAAACAAGCACTCTAAAGTTTTCATGCACACAAAAGAAAGAGCCACTTACACAGCGCTGACTGACAACTCTTGGTTATATTTACAATTTTCGTTTTTGTCTTTCTTTGTGAACTGGGGTTTCTATGAAAACAATTTCTATGGACAAAAACGAAAATTGTAAATATAACCAAGAGTTGTCAGTCAGCGCTGTGTAAGTGGCTCTTTCTTTTGTGTGCATGAAAACTTTAGAGTGCTTGTTTTGAGGGTGCGCTGTTTCCTTGTCAGTCATGAACAACCAACTCGCCCGAACCTCCGTTTTAAGTCTAGGGCTGGGCGTCGATTAAAAATGTTAACCCGATTAATCGCCACCCTTGAATCGATTAATTAATCGATTAATCAGTTGCGTTGATTTTTATAAAATATTAAAAATAATGCAACAACTCGTCTTGCCTTTGAAGACCTATTTTACTCTCTGTTACACGGCGCAAAGGACATTTACAATTGAGGATACATGTAGTTCAACGATTCAAAGACACATATTTTCGCTCCAGCTCCGAAGACAAAGAAGTTTTTCCACATTCTCCGACTGGAAGACAAGAAGTCAGGGCTTGGGCGATGCTTTCTTCTTTTTTCAGAGAAAGGAACCTCGATGAGAAGGCGTTGATTGTTGTCTGCGTTTTGGCGGATGGTACTTGCTGCAGCGGCGTACATAGGTGCTTCGCTCGTAGGTGATGCTGAAGCGAACTTACGCTTCCACTGTATGAAAACGGCTTTTTGCAGATGATGCAGTGGACTTCTTTCGAGTTAAAAACTTCACCGCTGCAGTTTACGTTAAACCCAAACTTTCCAGCGAGATTGCCTTTCATACTCGTGAACTCGTCCACTTTTGCGGGCCGAATACTGGAACAAGTAACCATGGCGTTGTTAGCTTCCCAGCTTGTTTTTCTGCTTGTTTGAGCCATGCGTGCGTCCAGTTGACTTCTTTTTCAGTACCGATTAAAAAATCGATTAACCAGTTAAAAAATTTGATCGCGATTAAAGCCTTAATCGATTAATCGGAAGGTTAATCGATCAATTGCCCAGCCCTAGTTTTAACAAGTTTCATCTCTAGTTCTTCGGGCCCTTTTAAGCTTCATCCCTTGAACCCGGACATTCTTGTAACCTTAATTGCCATTTGCGTCTGTCAAGCGAGAAGAAAAGGACAATTTTTTCCATAGAAACCCCAGTTCACAAAGAAAGACAAAAACGAAAATTGTAAATATAACCAAGAGTTGTCAGTCAGCGCTGTGTAAGTGGCTCTTTCTTTTGTGTGCATGAAAACTTTAGAGTGCTTGTTTTGAGGGTGCGCTGTTTCCTTGTCAGTCGTCCCATGGAGTTCAGCCTTAAAGATGGATGCAATGAAATTCCTAATTTTACATAAATAGCGCGAAGGACAGACAAAGATTCTTAAAATCTTGATATAAATCACATTTCATCAGCTGGCATAAGCTCGAAACTTCGCGAAATACTGCCTCGGGAGGCTAATGTGATATTCGGTTTTACCTGCACTTGTTTTGGGCCCTCACTTTACACTATGCTTCGATAGTCATCCGCTCTAACATTCCTCTAGGCTGCCGTATATCATAGCGAGACTGCTATAAATACTAGTGTTGCGAATATCGCATTTCACCAGAAAGCTGAACTGTTTAAGATGGTATGTCCGTGACGTTATCACACTATAGGCTGGTGGTCATTGTGATTTCTTCTTGCTGAGAAAATCAAATTCAATGGTGCAAAATGCACGCTGCAGGAGGTTCAAGCTCATTGAAAGCTAAGTGTTTGAAAGGCACGTAATATTATTCTTAGTGCATCGTCGCGAGGAACGGCGCGAGCGTCTGGCACGACAAAAACGTGCTTTTTGGCAAGGCTGTTTTTGCAAACAAAGTAGTTTCCGGGGACACGCTTTTTGGTCGGCGCCGAAGATGTGGGGAAGAGGAACCTTTACAACACAGTATGTTTTTCTGAAAACTACCCCCCCCCCCCCCACACACACACACACAGACACACACACACACACACACGCAGACACACACATATTTCTTTTTATTTTTTTGTTGCTCCTCTAGAGAATATTTTGTATTCCGGAGGAATTGTCTCCTCCGTTTGGGGGTGCTAATTCGCCAATTTTATTTGTCACATTTCACAGCAACCCTCCATTGCTTTTATTTTGCACCCGTGAAGTTTAAAGGGGTCATAAAACAATGTCGGGTTGGAATGTTCGTGACTTTTCAGAGGCGTACTGGTCCTAGTCTGGCCCAAGTATACAATCGCACAGCCCACCACTGATTCAGAAGCTTCTTTGTCGCGGTGAAATTGCGAAGATAAAATCAGACTATTTTTTTAGTCTTGCCTTCGTAAAGATTGATGTCATAATTGTGGAATCGAAACCGACGTCAGCCGAGCGCGGCTCATGGATTGGACACGAGAATTACGTGAGCACTGTACATCGGCTCGTAACAATCGATGCCTCGGCGGACACTTGGGTGGTGGCTCGTGTCCAACCAGAAGAGCCCAAGTCTAACAAATGCCTGAGAAGACGAAGACGAGTGAAAGTCAACACGGAAGCCCACCGAGCTCCGCGATTTTTTCTCAGTTTTCATCGAAAGCTCACCACGGATCCTCTACAATTGTGCCAAGGAGGTACATAAGATCACCCGGCACTGGGCGGCCACCCAGCGGCCCACCGAAGACTCCACAGTCGTGTTTTGACATCGACCGTCCTTGCCCGAGACCACCAGACCCTGCAGAATGGACACTCAAGAGGCTCCGTCGGAACAGGAGTGGCGATTGGTTGGATCCGACCAACGCCTAAAAGATAACATCACAGTCATAATGAAGTTCACTGACGGCACTGCCCTGGGGACCCTCCCGCCTGATACAATCGGCAATAGCGTTCTCCAAGCAGCCGGCCTCAACTCGGCTGAAAGAAAAGACACCTTTATCAAGATAAGAACGATCCAAAATCTTATCGCGCTAGACACCTACCGCCAGTCGGCAGCGGAGAAGATTCTCCGCCTCCAAGAAGTCCAGATGCATGGTCAAACGCGCAGCTTGATCGCCTATCAAGCCAGTGGGAAAGACACAATCAAAGGAGTCATCAATGGTATCCAAGTGTCTGTCCCAGACGAAATAATCCAACGCTCACTGGAGGTCCAGGGAGCCAAGATCCTCCAAGCGCGAAGAATCGCATCGTCAAAGACTATTTTGATAACCCTGGAGGGCAACCGCCTTCCCCGATATGCTCTTTACGGTAGGGTAGTCATGAGACTGTACCCCTACAGACCCAGAAGCCTTTTCTGCCACATCTGTGCCGTCATAGGCCACCGAGCAGATGTGTGCCCCAACAAGCCCCATTTCACCACCTGTCTTAACTGCGGAACCAAGCTCCCACCGGGATCATCGGAAAACACGCCACACAACTGCGAGATTCAGTGTCAAAACTGTGGCGGGGAACATCCAGCCAACTACCCCCAATGCCCAGCACGTCAAGAGGCAGACCACGCTCGAAGGGAGGAAGAGCGCAACAGGAAGCGGCGCCAACAAGCCCCACCCAAGAAAGACCCTGAAACACACACTAGAGGAAGATCGCGCAACCGTGACAGGTCACAGAGGAGACGCAGCAAGAGCGCAACGGGAATCCAGTGGCCAAGCCTACCAACAAACAACAGGTACTGGAGCCTCCGTAGCCCGGAAAGGGCAAGGAGCAAAAGCAAGGACCCTAAAAAACGAGACGACAGCCGCCCACGCAAACAAGCAGAGACTTCTGCCGAGGACCGACAAGTCCCCCCGAGAAATCCGTCAACCACACAGAGGTCGCAGATCCACCCATGGAACGGGCGGAGCTGGAGGGTGAGTGGGCAACTTCCTGTCCCAGCCGCTGAAGTCACCCCTAGCCAAGAAACACCAGCACCCATCTTAAGCCCCGCAACGCACTATAACCTAGCACTGGAAACAGCCAAAGAGGCTCCTTCTCAAGTCAACCTTATCAAAGCAATGAAAGCAGGCATAGGAAAAACTCAGGAAACCGAAACTCCCGCAACACAGGGCGAGGTTATGACAGAGATTCTCAACAGGCTAGACCTTTTCCAAAAAGAACTGCAACAAAGAGATGAGATATTTCATCAAGAGCTTCAGAAGAGAGATCTCCTTTTGCAGAGTATGCAACAAGAATTCCAAAAACGTGATATTATCCTAGCAGAGAAATTCGCCAGTCTAGCGGCAGGACAAACACAACTCGAAAAGTCATATAGCAGGCTCGAATCAATCCTTAACTCGCTTAGAAAGAGACCATCAAACCCAGATACGGACTCGGTAGAGAGTCCCTGCAAAGTAACTATCCCTGAAGTCACCACCCAGAGTACACCAACAACTATGCAATATGAATAATCTCAACCAGCCACAGAAAATCAACCCTAACAACGTGCTATCAATATGGCAGTGGAATTGTCGAGGACTACGAAAGAAAAACGGCTTACTCAAACAATACATTCAACAAACAACAAAAGCACCTGATATCATTCTAATACAGGAGAGCAATGGGTTAATGAACATACCGGGTTACAACTTATTTAGTCAACCTAGCATACAAAACGTCAAAGGAAACAACCCAGGTAACACTGCTCCTCAAGGAAAAGTCGCTACATATATACATAAGAGCCTAGACGCTATCCAAATGAACACCACGAACCTAAACACACAAGAGCAAGAATACGTCGCTACCAAGATTAAAATCACAGATTCAGAGCTCGTAATACTAAACGCATACTGGCTTCCTAATAAGGCACACAAGAAATGGAATGACCTAGACCGATTCATTCGAGAAAATAACAGGCACCCCTTACTTATTGCGGGGGACTTTAACAGTCATCATGCCAGTTGGGGATACGCCTACACCTCGCCCAATGGCAGGAAGCTAGAATCAGTCATGTCTAATAGGCAATTAACCCTCATGAACGACACCACATCTGCCACACGACAAGGTAACAGCATAGAAAGAGATACCATTCCAGATTTAGCTTGGTTTAGAGGGAACCTCAACTGCGAATGGGAGAACCTCTTAGAAAATCTAGGTAGTGATCATTACATTGTGAAGGTAACCATTCAAATACATAGAAGAAATAGAAAAAATGTTAAGGGTACGAAAATAAAAATCACCAAATGGGATGAAATGAGAAAAGAACTAAGAGAATCTTTGGAGAAAGAGCCACACATGAACTGGAACCAAGGACTAAATTTCATACGTAATAGTTATAAACATAACACGAAAGACGTCCTGAGCAACGAGGACGCGCCATATGTCGATTCTCATCTCCTCAATTTATGGGATAAAAGAAATAAACTCTGCAAAAAACTAAAAAAACAAAGCAAAACAAATAGAGGCCTGAAAAAAGCCATCCAGATAATGACGGAGGAAGCCTACGAATACGCGAACAAGCTAGCAAATGAAAATTGGTTAACAACATGCGATCAACTGAATGGCCAACTGCATACTCGTAAAGTATGGCAGATTCTTAGAACACTACTAGGACAGCCTAAAACAAGACATACTACAACAAAACTATGTCTTCACTATCAGGAAGGACCTAAGGAAGTAGCTGAAAAATTCGCAAACAAATTTTATCCTATCCAAAATGCTGCAACATCCTCGGCAGTCGAGACGGAGGATAATTGCGACGAGGATGCTGAGGGTATCAATTCACCATTCTTGGAAGAGGAGCTACGGGTAGCCTTAAACAGCTTCAAACGCAACACCACCCCTGGAGAGGACGGTATAACGTATGGGATGTTAAAAAACCTACCAGATGAATATCTAGATCTCCTACTTGAGGAAATCAACAGGGTCTGGAACGAGGGCAGTCTACCGCCTCAATGGAAAGAGGCACTAATCATTCCTATCCCAAAACCAGGGAAACAGCCCAACTCCATTGACAACTTTAGACCCATATCCCTAACATCGTGCGTAGGAAAAGTAATGGAAAAGATGGTTCTCAGAAGACTGGAATGGCACATAGAAAGCCAGAATATCCTCCCAGAAACCATGATAGGATTCAGGAAACATGTCAGCACGCAAGATGCATGTTACGTCTTAAACAACATATTTTTGATAATCCAAGCTCGATGCAACTCAGGACGGTTGCAGGGATTGATATAAGCAAAGCGTTCGACGGGGTCTTGCACACCACCATACTAAACAATCTAAAAGAAATTGATCCCGGTCGAAAAATATATAACTACATTAAAGATTTTCTCTCGAACAGGAAGGCCAAGATTAAGCTGGACGACTTTACCTCAGACAGCCACCCTATCACAAGAGGAACCCCGCAGGGCTCAATACTCTCCCCAACACTCTTTAACATAGTAATGAAAAATCTACCTAGACAGCTGAACCTCATACAAGGACTAGAA
The DNA here is from genome assembly GCA_013358835.2 of Ixodes persulcatus. NCBI lineage: Eukaryota > Metazoa > Arthropoda > Arachnida > Ixodida > Ixodidae > Ixodes > Ixodes persulcatus. The sequence continues at coordinate 165,935 of JABSTQ010010183.1, read as the reverse complement.
CACAGCATATACGCAGATGATATCACAGTATGGACGACCACAGGGTCTCCAGGAGAACAAGAGGAAATAATGCAGAAGGGCATAGATACCATCCAAGATTATGCATCCTCCATTGGACTCACTTGCTCAGCCGAAAAATCTGAATACGTTGTGATTACCCAGGACACAACCAGTAGAGCATCCGAGTACAGAGGAATGATAAACCTAACGATAGATGGGAAACCATTACCCCGGAGAAATTCTGTAAGAATACTGGGATACCTACTACAAAATAACGGCAAATTCAATCTTACCATAAACAAGCTAACAAAACAAATAGAGCAAATTCTTGCCATGTTACGGAGAATTACCAGACAGAAGAGAGGCATGAAGGAACACGAACTGCGGAAAGTTATCGAAGCGTTAATATACTCCAGAGTAATGTACCACTTGCCATACATTACACTAACCAAAACACAGCACACCAAACTAGAAACAGCACTCCGAAAGGCCACCCGATTGGCGCTAGGGGTACCCAGATACGCAGCCAACCATAAAGTGGAGGCCACAGGACTCTTTAACTCACTAAATGATAGAATAGATATACACAAACTTGGGCAAGAACAAAGGCTAAAAACTTCAACCCAAGGCAGGAAAATCCTTCAGAACCTCGGCTATGATGTAACAAACCTTCACTCCATCCCCTTGGAAGCCCCCCCTTGGGACCAACTACCCAGAATTATAGTTGACCCAATCCCTAAGAATATGCATCAAACAAGAGATATAGAGAGAAGAATAGATAGGGTCAAACGCCTCCAGAACGAGGAGGAACACTCAAATGCAGTATTTTATTATACAGACGCCAGCTACAGCACGGAGCACTGCACTATTGCGATATGGAGCCGGAATAAAACACTGACCTGCAAGTATCAGAGAGCCCCAACGCCCATGCACGCCGAGTTGCTAGCCATAGCAACAGCCATAACTGAACTCATGAAATATGAGAAAGAATCTATAATTAGAACCGATAGCCAAGATGCCTGCAGAGCTATCCTGAATAACGATTTACCAACATACATTCACAACACGCTACAACGACACATGCATAGCTACCCGCTTCTAAAAATCAAGATCCAATGGGTTCCAGGACATCAGGGACTGAGAGGGAATAGCCGAGCTCACGAGCTCACCCGCGAATCAAATCCGGGACCCCCTCTACCCTGGCCTAAAGAGTGTGAATATGAACCAAAAGTGGAAAGGAAAACTCTGCATAAAGCTAGAAAAGAAATCCTTAAGGACAGGCGAAGAATCTCCCCTTTTCTACCCTCACCATCATATACACATTCAAGAGAAGAGGCATCCCTCATTAGAAAAGCACAAACACACACTTTACTCACCGAGCAGTATATTCATTACTTCGCCAATGCTCCAGGACACCCCAGCTGCTCCCATTGCGGTGGGTACCCCTCGAACCAGCATACATTCTGGGACTGCCCAGCAGCCCACCAAAGTCGACATGAATCCCTCTCCCAGTTACCCCACGACCTCACTCCAAGCGGCTGGGAGGAATGGTCCTCCCCCCCCTCCAGAACTCCAGAAGTCGTGGTGGCCATCCCTCGTTCATCACATTCAAACTATGATGGGTGACGGAGACCGGCACCGCTACATAGGCCCGGACCTGGGCTAAGATCGAAGAGCTTCCACTCTTCGGTTACAATAAAGTTTCTCTCTCTCTCTCTCTCTCTCTCAAATGCCTGGAGCTCACGCGTTTTCTTCCTTTCCAACCTCAGCGCGGGGGTATGATTAACGTTGGCGGCATAGGATAGGCACCAGGCCACGTGGCCGCTTCTGGCTTCGAGTCGAGGGGATGAACGATGCTCATATTTCTCTAATTTTTTGGCGACTGCCATTACCTAAAAAGAAGAGCAAAGCCAAGTTTATTCAGTTATTAACGTTAGGGTTATTCTAAGTAGTATTTAGTGAATGAATAAACATCTTTTTTATGGTTCCTTTAAACAAAATTCAGAGGTGGTTGAAACTTGGGCAATAACTTGAGAACGACGCTCGTGTGAGACTTAGCGACTGCCAACGTTCGGCTGTCCCTCTGAGGCCACTATGACATTTTAAAATTTTATATTTTTTTCAAGTATCCTTCTTATACACACCTGTGTGTATAAAAGTAACGTCATATTAATAAGTCGTATTTAGTCATTTCAATACTTCTATTCTCGGGGACGTCTTTTGGATGCAGCTCAGCAACAACAAAAACGATTGAAAACGGTGCCGGGACATTACCCTTAAAATTCGAAACTTGGGAATTCAGTATTTGTGAATTAAAAAAAAAACAAAATTTCCAAATGCCGAATTTGAAGTTCCCGCGCGATCCCCGCCAGTGCAGTCGAGTCCTGCGACTCGACCTTCTCTCGGACCTCCGCTGACCCGATGCGAGGAGCAGGCGAGCTGCCGCGCGGGAAAAAAACGGTTTCTTCCCCGACTCGCCGATCTGCTCGAGCACCGCCAAGTTTTCTGAGAGAGAACACACATCTAGGAGGGGACATCTCACCGAACTCTGATTTTTGGTATTTCAAAAAGAGGGGCCGTAGTGCGTTCGCAATTGCGTTAAAAAACATGTTTTACGATTGCCGTTATTAAATGTTATAGAAATGTCGCCTACAAAGCTTCTAAATTTCCTGATTTTTGACGTCACCGATCAAAAGAAGCGAGGAGGTAGCGGCGGGAGATTTAAACGCCAAAAATAAAAAGGCGCGCGCGCGCGCGGGGAAATTTTTTCTCGCGATGCGGTTTTTTTTGCGTGTCTATGACTACAACTTGCGTCGTTTTAGACAATAAAAAAAATACGACCTTTGGGGTGTCAGTGCCCCTTTAATGATGTAAAATTGGTCGTGCAACATTCTTTTGTACTTTCAGCAAATACTGTTAGGAAGTAACCCCTGACGTTGATAGCTTAAGAAAACATCCCTTAGTTTTCCCCTCCGCGCAATAGCAGATGCAGAAAAAGTAGACAAAAGAGACAGCTGTCGATCCCCTCCTCAACTCGCAATTTGAACAAGCTGCCACGTGATCTGACGCTAATTATATACCGTCAGTCTTCATCATAGTCATGCACTAGGGTTTGGAAAGCAAAAGCTTGGGCTGAGCTTCAGATATTGCTAGAGTAGGGCTATTATCATATTTAATTGAACATGAGCCGTTACTAGAATGTTTTGCGATGCTGATTGTCATGAACCCGAGCACTCCACTCGGGGTTATGAAAATTGCTTACGTCACGGTGTCACATGACTCTCGGTGCAAAATCGTGATGTCATGTTCCGTCACGCTGTCAACAAGGTTAATACACCTAGTGACTTCCTCAAATTAAATCGATTTGACGCAGTGAGTCTCGTGACGTTATGGGGTCACGTGACATTACTTGACAGCATGTATTGACACCATGACGTCACGTGACGTGACACATGGTTAACCATAGTGCCAAAACAAAAGCGCCACGAAAACCCACAATTTGCAATTCTGTATAGGACGAGTTGATCAATAGACAGAAATACAGCTGCCAATTTTTTATTCCCATATATTTATTTTGTGATACTAACAAAAAAAATTACCTTGAAACGTTTTCAACCGGTTATTGTTATATTTTTTTCCCAGTTCGGTTCCTGTTCAGTACCAAGATGGCGGCGAAGATTTTGGTTCGGTTCAGTTCCGGTTCGGATAAAAATAATGGTTCGGTTCCGGTTTTCGGTTCAGTTCCGGTTCGACACTGATTACAACAGTCATCTCACACAAAACTTGCTATCAACTCCTTTCCGCATTTTTCCTCGTCTCGACCATTCTTGTGAACCCCGTCCAATTTCATCGTCAACCGTCACTCACCAAATGTCTACTTTACCATTGGCGACTGGAACTCCCTGCCTGACGTAATTGTTTCCTTATCTGACACTAAGAAATTTTCTGCAGCCATTAGCTTATTTTTTCTAACCTATAACTAGATTGCAGCATGTTTATGTAGATAAATAGCTGTTTGTTTGTTTTTTGATGTGTTCACTTACTACTAGTCCCTAGTATAATACCCCCTGGGCCTTCAAGGAATAATAAATTATGATGATGTCCTCCCAGAGACGAATTAGCGACCATGTTTGCGCCTCGGACCAGTGAACTCAAGGGCCTTTCTTACTGGTGCTGCTAGTGGCGACACCCAAGTTCACAGGTCCACCAGGCGAAATCGCGGTCACAAAAGTGCTCTGGGCAGGCGAAGCGGATAACTCGTCATCGTTACTCAAAGTAGAGTGTGCTCGCTACTCAAAGGGGCAATGCAAAGACCTTTTTACTGGTTTTTAATTTGCACCGAACCTGAGCGCACTGAACGTAGTAACTTAATGGAACTTTTCTCGAATTTCGCTTTACTTTAAAAGTTATAGGCAAATTAAAATTACAAGAACAAGCAAAAAATAGCATCCTTCGTGACGTCCTTGGTTGCTTGAGTGGCCGTGAACTAGACGAGGGGTAGTGAGCTTGGCGAGCGCTCACGGCTGCCGCACTCCGTGTCGACGGCTCGAGAGGGCGCCACTAAAGCATGTCTTGGATAGGCTGTATAAAGCGGGCAGCCAGGGCGGCTCGCATTGCATTTGCTGCGCAACTAAATACGAATTCGGCATGACACTTCATTGGCCACAAACGACAGCAAACATGGGGTAAAGATCAGTTCAGAAAGGGTGCCACTTCGTGCTGCCATATCACCAAAAGGCCAAACCGCAAGCCAAAGCTGCTCGCCGAAGGCCTTGGGAACGCTCGAAACCGGTCGGATCCTCCAGTCCGTACGACCACAGCGCCGCCGCGTACATCCGGGACCTTTCTACGCTCGCCGGTCGTTGGCGCCTGATCCCACTACACCTTTCTAGTATGCGCCGCCTTTTTCGCCGCTTGGTGGCGGGTATGTCGATGGGTCATTTCTTGTTTCCATACTTTCTAAACTGCATTTGTTTCTTTTCTGATCTAAAATAGTGAACAAAAACACTTTTATAAATAATTGAAACAGTTCGCGCCACTTTTATTTTGTATTTCGATTAAAAAGAAGCTTTTAGCGGCTCTGACCAGCAGTAAGCCCAGGACCTAAGATGCCGCATATCGCACGCTTTCGGCACCGCGAGTCGCCCCCGTAGGTGGAAGAGGTTTCCGCGTCGTCCGGTTAAAATATGACACACTGATATTTAGTTACTCTCTCCATGCCCGCTGGCTTGCCCGAACCCCGAGGGACGTGGAAACCGCAAAAAAGGTAGACGCTTAAATATGATTGCAGGGCCCCTTTAAGTACGTACAGCCGCCATTGTGTTCGGCCCACTGCTGCTGCCCGCTATCGCGAGTATAAATTTGTCGCTACCGTCTTCCATTAGGTTTGTGCTCACGTTTGCGTTATAATCTTTGCCTCGCTAATATTCTTTTTTATTACAATGCAATAAACAAAGCAGAAGCATATATGCTAGACTTTTATTTGAAATGCATAGGTCCGAGGCAACTCCTTGTAGCTGTAAAGGGAGGTCTGCAAGTTCCATTTATTCTAAATCTTCCTTTAGCGAAAGGGACCTTTGTGCGCCGTGTGAATACAAACTCCATATCCCTTTACGATAGGGACCTATGCTAAAAAAGGGGGGGGGGTGCAACGATTTTGATTAAAAGAATTTGCATCTCGTCATTTTTTACGTCGTTTATCGTGTCCCGGAGGATAGAGAAAACATCTCCTTCATTAAAAAATGTCGCGATTCCGCTGTATAATCGCAAAGCAAAAGTCGAGCTTTTTCTTCCACCTACAGGTCTAGCGCACACCAGCTCGGAGCATGTGGAGCGAAAGCTCGCGCTGCAGAACCCAGGGATCCTGGGTTCAATCCTTGCCCCTGCCCGTTTCGATCTGGATGAACATCGTACCGGCGTGCGGTCGTGTCCCACTACTGCGTGGTACACGTTAAAGACCCCAGGTTAGCGGTGGTACCGCATTGGCTAAATTGCTCATCTACAGCTGAGACACCAGACGCTCACTGAGGCAGACTAACTTCCGGCTGTATAAACATACAACAATTTGCTTTGCAGCCGCAAGTGGCAGCCGAAGGAACTACGGCGAGAAGATTACGTGACCTCGCTCGGCTCTAAGCTGCAGCATAACGCCCGCTAATATCAGCAGGGAGAGGGAGAGGAAGCATCCTCCGAGAGAGCACACGGGAACCTACACGGCACTCCGAATGCCGTCACTAGGAATGCGACCAGGTGTGACCCTGAAGACTGGTCGTGAGTTGAGGGGTGTCCGAAATGCCAATATTTATATTTTTTTTTTAGAGCGCAGCTCTTGGGCGCCCGTTTCCGGCTTCAGCGGCGTCGGCGTCGCCGTCGGCGTAACCGCGCGGTGCATGTTGGGACATGCACCGCACGAGCCGCCCCCCGAGCGGTGCATGTTGGGACATGCACCGCGCGAGCCCCCCCCCCCCCCCCCCCCCCCCCCGGAGGAGATTGAAGGATGAGGGGACGAGGAGGATGAGGAGGGGTATACCCTCCCCTGAGTACCCTTCCCTCCTCCTCCTCAAGAGCTGCGCTCCAATTCGGCGTTACAGGGAGTTGTAAACGGCTTTAATTTTTTTACGCAACAACTAGGACATGCAGGCGAAAACGGGTTTCTGTTCTTTACTTCAGAAGTGTCAGAGGGCAACTACCACAAATGTTTGACCGAAGTCCGGAAATCGTTGCACTCGCCCTTTATACCTTTATACTGCCCGTGTGAATGGGGTATTAGAGGCTCAATTTGGTAAGGTCCCATTTGTCGCGGCCTTCGGTATTAGCAGAGGCGCATGGAAATTTCATCTGGAGCTTAAGCTAACATATTTTTGTATATAAAATTATCGAACTATTTTAAGATCCCATTTGAATTCGATATACATGGATTCGACTGTACTCTCTTTCTACACAAAGTAATTCATGGCCACTTCGATGCTCACCTAATAAGCTATGTACATTTTCCTACAGCTGCTCGCATTTGTAGACGCCACTCTATTTTATCCCTTCCTTCAAGAAAAATATTAGAATTAATTTGCATGGAACTCTAATTTAACGATTTAGAGTATCCATGCTTGGACATTTTTAATGAAATGAACTCTTTCAAGCATAAACTATCTTGTGAACTCCATGTTTAAGACTTTTGATGAGATAGACCATTTTCTTTTTTTTTTGTGGGATTTTATGTTAGGAAAAATGTCTTCATGACTTATTGTTTGTGTTAATTTTTCTGAGAAGCATGAGCTTTTTCTAGTGTGATCACTTTGTGACATTTATTTGACTTTCCCGTGACGAGTTGGACCTTTTTCATTTTTTATCATCTGTCAAAGTGTATGAATAGTATCTTAAATTTTATAACTTGCGCTACCACATCAAAACCGCGAGGTTTTTCTGGGGCACGAATAAAGAAATATTATTATAGACTGCGACGACAAATGACAAGTCACGTGTCATTCGTCGCAATTTCTTTTTAACATTCGAGATTTGAGGAAGGGTACTATAGGGCATAGCTAGAGGGTCTCCAAATAAAATAGACAGGGTATACCAAATCCCTCATTCAACTAACCATCTCCACAAAATATGAGGGCAGTCAATGAAGCTTAAAATAAGAGTAGAATTATTGTAGGCATGGAAGCTTGTGAATGAGATCAACTATTTCGTAGACAAATATCGCCCCCATGCTGATTTTCGATTATCATAAAACAGATTGTAAAATACCACTGGTGTGCATAATCAAACGAGATGCTTTGATATTAAACTGAATTAAGAATCACAATTTTATTGCAACGTTTAGAACCCAGTGTTCAATTTATCACCCAAAATTAGTCTATCTAGAGATTGTTTCAGTGGAATACTACTGCAAAACCCTTTATTTTAGCAGCCCCGATTTTTTGCGAATCGGGCAGCAGGGTCATATTCGCGACCATTAAATTCCGCTATCCCTAAAGGCTGGAATTCGCCTTAACAGACAATAGAAATACTTGCGCCCACTAAAGTTCGCGAATTTCGCAATTGGCAGAAATTAGGGGCTCGCAAACGTTAAGGGTTTTACAGTATTTGGTACACCTTCGATTTCCTACCTAAAATAACCACTAACTGCTAAAGAGTGCTCATTCTATGACCTTTATCACTCAGCACATGTGGAGAGTGACTGTTGAACAATAAGGCTTTTCAACCTAGTGAAATTACTTTCTCATTCTTCTAGGATTGTCTGGTACTTAAAAAAATCACATAAAACTTGCCAAACCAATGAATGCTCATGAGCTATCACATAGGAATAACAGCGTATACACAGTGGAATTAATAAGATATGAATATGTACTTTTTCTCTAAAAGTTATTTTTGCTGCTCCAAGACGAACCAGTCAAATCACTGTAAACTACAATGCCCATAAAATGTGTGGCTTGGATCAACGAGTTGCAAAATAAGAATGTGAAGCAACAAGCCCTGAAGAATAACCAAGTTTATTGATAACCCAATAACACAGCAATACAGGCAAAGGAAGCTTCCCATCCCTGAGCATTTTTCTGCATCAAGCTCAGCAAAGTTACAATACTTTTTTTTCTTTTAAATATAAAAATCTTAAGATGGGGCTTGCAAAAATAAAGACGAAGTCAAGGTTCAATTTCCAAAAACAAGTGCAGCTTGTCGTTTTGGACAAACCCATCCTCCTCTAGCTTTTCTGCTGTAGACAGGCGTGGTCTTCCGAAGCCTTTATATCCTTTTGGCTTATGAAAGCTTGGTTCATCCTCATACCAACCAGTATTTACCTTGAAGGAAATCACATTTGATTGGTCCTTGGGGTGAATGACGCCAATTCTGTACACATTACGGAAGGGCCATTCCAGCTGCACATCATGTTCCCCGGGGTTTAAATGCATGTAACAGCTGAACCGCACCTGGTTGTCTTCTGGTTCAAGCACAATGCGTTGGGAGACATTATAACCATGTACGGTCGTTATGGGACTATCCAAGTGTTTGTACCCTCCTTCCACTGCTTGCTTCTTCAGTTCTGCCCAGTTCTCAATGTACCAATGTACCGTCTTAGGTCTTAGAACTACAGACAACTTGGCTCTTTGCAATTGCAACTCCTTGCTAACATGTTCTTTGTAGTCGGTCACTGCTGCCTGGAGAACCTCCAGTTCCTTCGCGAAGCCAGTGGTACAGACTAAGCTAAGGTCTTTGAGCTGTTCAGTAAGCCTAGAAGCTTCAGCCCCCCATTGGCCCTTGCATTTTGTATCGTCAGCTCTGACACCTTCACTGCACTGGTTCAGGCTGGTCTGCAGCGACATGAGGTTCTCAGAGATGTTCCCCATGGCTTTCCTCATCTCAAGACAATCTCTGCTGATGATCTGGAGATCTTGCGTGGGGTGGTCGTCGGCAGACTCACACGTGTCTCGGCTACAGCCAACCTTGAAATGCTCCAGAATGTTGTTCTGCAGCACCGACGAGGAACAAAGGCAGCAAGACAGAGTGCTGAACTCGCATTCTTTGTAGTGGTCCAAAAGGCAGGCTACGGGGCTGATGAAGCTGCAGCCTCTAGGCGCATTCCAGCAGGCAACCTTGGCCAAGAGGTATCAAAGATGTAAAAATAAGTGCCTTGATCAACCAATGTTTAGTTTTGTTTTATTCATTCCCTTATTTGTAGTGTCAGCCCATTGAGGGCTGTTACAGGGGTATAGAACTACATATGAAAAGCATATACTGATACAAGGAAGAAAAAAGAATGAATTCAGAGCAGGACTGGACCAAGAAGAAGAAGCAGAATCCGAGACCTTGGCACCTTCGCTAGAGCGGCCATTTCCACCAAATGATACGGTGATTATGAAGTGATTTAATTACACTGAAGAAAAAGATTGAAAATGGCGGCTCTAGCAAAAATTTTGTGAAACTCTGCTTGTCCTTGATTCAGTCCTGCTCTGACTTCGTTCTCTTCTTTCTTCCTTGTATCAATGTATCCAACTATAACTGTTTAAAAGCATCGCAGTTAATACAGTAACAGCCTCTACACAAATAAATATTTAGCACTATTTAAGAAACACTGAGATTTCTAGAAAGTTAGATTTGTACCTATTAGCAAGTTATAGCATAGCGTACAGAAAAGCTTTGAGTACATAAAGGCAAGTGTCATTGCCACTGCGCATGTGCCGAATGCTGACCACGTTTTCTGCATTGTGGCCGCAGTTTGTTTGCACACTAATTTTCAGAAATTGTGCGTGTGGAAAGGTCTTTGCATTATTCCAAGGAGGATTCGAGATGCATGAAAAGTTGGCTGAACCCAAGACAAGCACAGTTGGAAAACGGCGACTCCTAAGATTGCGGCCTATGTGAGCACAACATTTGTGGTGTTTTTGCCACTGAGATTTTCATTACAAGATGACATTGCACTCCTATGGGAGGTGGCACGCCACAAACATTTTGGAAGATCTAGCAAGGTGGGCAATGATCGCCAGCAATTTGCAGCTTGCGAAGCGTAAATGCTTCTTGACACAGGTCAGCTTTAGCCGAGGCAACGCCAACAGACACGGCCAATTGACCGCCTGCGTCGCAATTTTATATTTAAACAAGTTTAAAATGTTACTCTGGACCAAATGGTTTTTTTTTCTCATGGTACAGCATTTTGTTTGTGAAATAAGAATTATTACTGTATCTTGGTGGCATTACAAGCACAAGATGCTTGGGCTAGCTTATAAATTGTAGTAAAGGAACAGAAAAAAACATGTAAATGCTCTCTCTTGATCTGCTTCATGTTGGCAAACAAAGCATTGTATGTGCTCTGTTTGAGTTATATGCCAGTATAGTTCACTTTATCTGATTTTCCAAGAATGAGGCCTATGACCTCTGGAATTCCTCAGGCATTCCCCCATACTTTCTCGTTGCATATAAGAGGCTGTAGTACATTGAAAGGATGGAAGAGAAGACAGCTTGAGTAATAGCTGATTCTACAGGTGATCACTCACTTTACGGTTCAGGATGTACTTGAGGGAGACTTCCAGCTGCTCAACATCATCTTCGGAGAACGCTTGCTGGTCCACAGGACATGCGCTTCCTTCATCGACGCACTGTGCATGACACTTCACGCACAGGGTGTGGACACAGGGGAGCCTGACAGCATTTTTGTATAAGACGCCACAAAGCACACATGCTCTCTGTGCGATGATGGGCTCTTGAAACAGCATGGGCCTCCAGTCAAGGACGTCGGAGAATCCGGCTACTCTGAAAGATGCCTTCTTCACCTTGGCACAGTCGCCACCTTCCATCCTTTTGTCGGTAAGCAGAGGAATATGTAGTTCGCGAAGGTTTCTTCTTCAGAAGAGCTATGGAAGAGATTAGCAATCATTAGGAAGACTCCATAAAGCCTCAGAGAAACTATGTGGAAACTCTGATAAAACAATAACAAATTGCTAAAAAGATATAAAAAAAATCGCTAGGCAATCACCCAATCACCAAAGGACCAGCTATCCAGAAGCTTTCGGTTTCACATACTACGACAGATTTGGCTGCAACATGAAAATGGTGGCTCCTGAAGATGTAGGTCTCTCTGTGGCACATTCTATTTAGATGAAGTCAATAAAGCATGCAACATTCTTTAAAACAAATGAAAAAAAAAAAAACGAAGAAATGGAACATGTCAATCTACAAAGTCTCACATGTGAATTGTTCCCCAAGTCTTGAATCTCTGCATGATACACATTCCAATACTATGGCATTTTGCAAAAGCAAGTTCTTGTTTTACCTAAATGCCAATGTCTGACACAAATTGTGACACATGTCTCCCAAAATGTCTTCTGGCCACGAAAGTATTCGATTCTTTATTGCAAAAGGTTGTGAGGAATTTTCGCTCCTCTGCTCGCTCACATATTTACACTGTACTTTGAACAGATCCCTTTCCCGTGCACCTGGGAGAAGGGTGTTGCGATTCCATTACTGGAATCAGGATCAGGAAGACCTACCTCTGTGCAAACTACCGGCCTAGTTCCTTGTTACCGACTTTGGTTTGGGCTAGTTGGTTCTTACTTGACATGATTAAAATAGCGCAAACTTGACAAGGACAACAAAGAAGGCACACATACAACAGGACTGGCGCTTACTTCCAACTAAGTTTATTTCATCATCCAACCAAGCAATATATACCATCGCCAGAGAATATAAAAACACAATACAAAAAAATAGTTATACATTAAGATTATATGTATACCACGCGCCTTTCTTCAGATAAAACCATCAAGAAAATATAATTCTTTGTCAATGAGACTCACCGACGGCATGCTGACGCACTTGTCTCCCGCTTTTTTGATAAAAAACGCCTCGATAATTTCCCTCTGTCTTGTCCTTTGCTCTCTTTAGGAACTTCGTCAAATTCAAAAGCGGTTTACACCCACATCGTTTAACGTGCACAGCAAGATGACCACCCGAATTGATTCGTATCGATAGATTATGTTTGCGCGCTCTCTCATTGAAACACCGACCCGTTTGTCCAATGTAAATGCGGCCACAGCTAAAAGGAATTTCATTCCTTTTAGCTGTGGCAGGAAAGATATGGTATTAATCTCCTTTTTTCGGCTCCCTGCAAGCTTGGCAAGATATGTCCTATGCTTACAAAGAAAAAAAGTGATCAATGCGCAAAAAAACATGCCGTCATGTACACTAACTGCACAAGTGGGGTTGTTTATGAAATTCCTTTTAGCTGTGGCCACATTTACATTGGACAAACGGGTCGGTGTTTCAATGAGAGCGCGCGCGAACATAATCTGTCGGTACGAAGCAATTCGGGTGGTCACCTTGCTGAGCACGTTAAACGATGTGGGTGTAAACCGCTTTTGAATTTGACGAAGTTCCTAAAGAAAGCAAAGGACAAGACAGAGAGGGAAATTATCGAGGCGTTTTTTATCAAAAAAGCGGGAGACAAGTGCGTCAGCATGCCGTCGGTGAGTCTCATTGACAAAGAATCATTTTTTCTTGATGGTTTTATCTGAAGAAAGGCGCGTGGTATACATATAATCTTAATGTATAACTATTTTTTTGTATTGTGTTTTTATGTTCTCTGGCGATGGTATATATTGCTTGGTTGGATGATGAAATAAACTTAGTTGGAAGTAAGCGCCAGTCCTGTTGTATGTGTGCCTTCTTTGTTGTCCTTGTCAAGTTTGCGCTATTTTAATCATGCCTTGTTACCGGCATTTTCTAAAGTTTTTGAAAAATCCATTCACAAGCATCTATCTAGCATCTTCAAGCGAGCCATACACTAGAATCAGAACGGCTTTATGAGCGGTTGTTCGGTTGCAACTAACCTTATAGTTTTGCTGAGCGACAGGCACCAAGCGTTAGCTGTCACAAACAAACTGACACGCTATATTTCAATTTCAGTAAGGACTTTTGGTTGGGTTAGTAATAAAAATTTTACTGTGTAAATGATCATTGTACGGCTTAAGTACTGATTATGGTTCGTGGTTATCTAGGTAGCTCTGAGAGAGGTGTAACTGTTTTTCATAAAAATCCCAAATCACTTCTTTTGGGGGCTTGAACCTCAGTCCCCTGCTCTTCAATGTTTCTGTGAACGACATTCAGTATGTGATACAGCGCTCCACTTTGCCGACGATATGAAGCTATATCACAGACTACGATGCTTACATGACTGCATTTTGTTACAAATCAACATCGATGCCATTTCCTAAATCCTAGCAAATCACAAGTGCAATAAAATTTTCACTCAAAACTCTCCCCAATATCTCAGATTACTTTCTCGACACAGCTATTATAAAGCGTGTGTCGGTTCTGCATGACCTAGATGTAATGCTTGATGAGAAACTGAACTTAAATAGTTATGTTCGTATAATCCAGTTATCATCTCGCACAGTGTTAGGTATTGTCACATGCCTCAGTCCTGTGTTTAGCGACTCATTTTGTTTTTATGCCTTGTACAGAAACCTTATTTTGCCAAAACTAGAGTTTGCATTTGTTGTTTAAAACAACTTCAGTGTCGCTACTGTGGCCAGTCCAAGAGAGATCCGCGGGAATGTTTCACGCTAGACAAAAGTTGTCTCAACCTTACTCTTGTTGTACTTAGTTTGTTGGGTTTGACAGAGCTCAAATCTACACGAGGAAGTGGTGACATAATATTTTACAGCAGCAGCTGTTATGGGCCCTTCCCCTCGGTTTTGTGATGGCGCGAGTGTAAACGAATTCAGGTTCCCCAAAAAATTTAGCATAAAAATTGACGTTACGTGACCTATGCACCAATTCAGTTTCCCCGCTAAATTTAATAATCTTCATCGCGCATAATCTTCAGCGCGCATCTTTTTCCTTCCCATTCTGACGACGTGACTGCCTGAGGCGATGACTGTACAGGAACCAGCGGAATGGCAAAAAAATCGATTGTATTTAGTTTTCAACCAGAGGGAAGTTTGAGAGGGTGTTAAGAAAGGTATTAACGGCTGTCCTCGATGTCCTTTAAAGTGCATGAAGCGAAAAACCTTATACTAGCCCACATTCAAATTTTTTTTTTTTTTAGGATCGGGAATTTGACACATTAAGCCCGATCACAGAAAGGACACAATGTCCGGCGAAGGCCAATCCAAGGCCTCTTTTGTTGCATGTTGAACCTTGGAAGAGGGCAATCACGAAGAGGTCACACAACGTCGAACCTTGCAAAGCCCTCTCTCTGTCCCCCCTCCCCCACCCACCTCGACATGGCCCTAAAAAAACTGACCTTTTTCGGTGAAAACCGAATTTTAGAAAATGTATTAGACATACTTTTATCGGTTTAAACTGAAAACGTGGAACCCACAAACAGACCTTTTTCGGTTAAAACCGAATTTCCGAAAATGGATTCGGCGTACTTTTATCGGTTTAAACCGAAAACTCCGAACCTTACTCATAACATGTGGCCGCATTCCTTCCCTGTCGCTAGTACTTTCTCCAACTTGACGGCTACTCTGTCGTGGGGCATGCCAATGAAATGTTCGTTTGGATATGCAGCAATTGCTACAGCTGAACTTGGCGCAATTTACAACGGCTCTCGATGCGAATGGTCGTCGACTCAACCACCAGCATGACAGTTGCCGGTGTTCAATGCAATCATGTTACGAAGGTGAAAGGCACGTACAGTCGGGCACAACTCCACGCAAGCAGACATTTTGCTGAGGAGCGCTTGACTGGTTTGTTTGCGTTCGAACCAACGTTGGTTCGAACTAGTGCTGACGTCACGGGCTTGCACAAGTGAAGCAGGAAGGGGGAGCTGATCAATGCAAAACAAACAGCCATTACAATCTGGATCTGGATCACTAGGTAGTTGTCCGATTAGAGGAGGGAAGGATTCAGTTGGTCATGAAGGGTAGGCACTTCTAAAAACGGCTGCGGCTGCTTTGGCGGTCCTTAATCCTCGCGACTGCGATATTTAATACAGGACGACATAGCACTCCTACGGGAAGTGCACGTCACAAACGGTTTGGAAGACCCAGCAAAGTGGCCAACGATTGTTGGCAACTTGCTGCTTGCAACGCGCCAACATTTTACGGCGAAAGTACAGTGTGTGAAGGTCAGTACACGAGACCTCTCTTGCCGAAGCGATGCAAGCGGACACGACCGGTCGACCGCTTCCGTCGCATTCTTATATTTAAACAAATCTAAAATGGTACTCTGGACCAAAACACTTATTTTTCTCAAGCTACAGCATTTCGTATATGAAATAAAAATTGTTAGTGCATCTTGGTGGGGTTGCAGGCACGAGATGCTTGGGATTTAATAAAGTTAGCACTAGCATGCACCAAATTGCATACATTATTCTAAGACTCCTTATATTATTTCTTTTTTTCAACGTGCCCTTGCACGAGTGATTGCCACTCTCCTTTTCCAAAATCCTCTCCTTCCTTCCTTTTATTTACATGACAGTGTCACAAACAGAAGTGACAACGACAGTTTGTGTTAATAAGCCCCCCCCCCCCCCCCACCCTCCCCTCCCCCAGTTTGTTTCAAGTATGATCCCGTGACATTCAGCACCAATTAAAGCGCAAGCCACCAGATAAGCGCTAAGCAGAAAAAAAATGCCCACTCGCGTGGAGTTAATAACTTCTTGCCTGACTGTAGAGTGGCCTGCAATATGAGCTGGAATGCACGAACAGAAACCAGGCGGTACAGACCGCGCAACACAAACGCCATCATGCGTTTGGCGGAGTGTGGAGAGGTATGTATCATGCGCGGGGGTTGCGTTTACGAAGTTGAACACCGTCACTGCTGATTTCATTCTTCGCCGGCTGCCCGCTAGGTTGCATAGTCTGTACTGCTCGACTGTAGTTTGTGCATTTCTAACTCTTATCGCAGGCCACTGTATGTCCATGAAAAGTTGTTCATGAAGAGATGCTATTTTCACGACAGTGTGCGACTTGACCAGAAGTTCCTATTCAGAGGACTAAAGTGCTGGATGGATTTTATGAACTAGTACCGCGAAGCTGCTGCATGCTGGGACGCACTTGAGCCGAAAATGGCGGATAAAAGAATAAAAGCAAAATGGGCCCGGCACGTGTTTCAGTACATCACTCTTAACTACATCCAGACAGGCTGGGTGAAGCTTTTCTACCATCTTCACAAGTATGGTTTCTGCTACGACCCTATCAAGGAGACATTGCGACCAAGTGGGCCAGTGAGGCAGGACAAGGAGTACAAGTGGAAGCAGCACACTGGGTCGAAGCAGGCCCGAAATCATCTCTTCAATTCTACGTTGCCCACAAACCGAGTATAGAATCGGACAGCTTCTACAATAACAGTTTGAGCAGCCGTCTCATATTTGAGGTCTGAGCGGGAGCACTGCGAGCAACTATAGCGACAGCAGTTTGACCCCTTCATAGTGACAATCCAGTGTAGCGTCTGCGACCGGGAAGAGGAGACAATTGATCACTTGATCCTGCATTGTCTGGGCTTGACGCCAACATGGGATGAGGTGCGCCGCACACGCAGCAACTAAGGGCCGGTTAACCACAACAGAGGGCAGAGCGCGCCGCCGAATCCCGTGCAGGCACCAATTACGCTACAGTTAAGCTACAATTACGCTTTACTATAATCAGGTGCAGGTATGTAAAATAGAAGTGAAAAGAGTGAAAGAAGACTTTTTTAGAGTAAAGCTTAAAGATATGTTGAAATCAAATCCAAGAAAATTTTGGAGTACTATTAGGCCTCAGAAGGCCACGGGAACCCCTAAGGGGCTTATTAACGACGAAGGTAACCCTATGTCTGATTCTGAATGTGCCAACTCTTTGAACGTATTCTTTGGAGAAGTATTCACCAGTGAGATTTTCCCACTGCCAACCTGTGATCCCGATGTCAACATTCCTTTTCTAGACAAAGTTAGCCTTACTTCTCTTGGTATAAGCAAACTCATCGACAATCTTCCTCATTACTCTTCTCCAGGTAATGACAATATCACTGCCAAATTGCTTAAGCTAACTGCCCCGTACTCTACTAGTCTCCTGAGTTTGTTGTACCAACAGAGTATTGACTTAGGAGTTATTCCTAAAGATTGGAAGCATGCAAAAGTGCTGCCAATATTTAAGTCCGGCGAAAAAAATTCTCCTAACAACTACCGTCACTGACTAGTATCCCCTGTAAGCTTTTAGAACATATATTATATAGTAACATTACAAGTCACCTTTCAGACAACGACCTGCTCTTTTGCAATCAACACGGTTTTCGTAAACATAAATCATGTGAAACGCAGTTATTGGTTAACAACATTCATGAAGCTATTCATTCTAGGGTTCAAACAGATGCTGTGTTTATAGATTTCTCTAAGGCTTTTGACAGGGTTCCTCACCAGCGATTACTAAAAACGTTAGGCAGTCTAAATCTCCACCCTATGTACACCAATTGGATCCTTAATTTTCTCTCGCACCGTACACAATCAGTAACCATTAACAAAGAAACCTCTAATACAATAAATGTAATATCTGGAGTTCCACAGGGCTCAGTTCTTGGACCGCTTCTTTTTCTTGTTTATATCAATGACCTCCCAACAAACATAACCTCTAAAATTCGACTGTTTGCTGACAATTGCGTTATTTATAGGCAAATACGTAACTTGGATGATGCTTTGCAACTGCAGCGGGATCTTGATTCCATCACAGCTTGGTGTACGGATTGGCAAATGTGTGTTAACGTATCAAAAAGCAAAGTCATAACGTTCTCGACCAAGAAAAGCAATATTACTTTTGATTATACACTTGCCAACATAAATCTTGAAAGGGTAACAAAGTATAAGTATCTTGGCGTTATCTTAACGGAAAAACTGGATTGGAAGGAACACATAGACTTTATTGTGGGTAGTTAAAACCAATCGCTGGGATACTTGAACAGACACCTGTACTTAGCTCCTCCAGAAGTCTGCATCCTTGCATACACATCATTTGTTTGTTCTAAAGTTGAATACGCTAGTGTGATTTGGAACCCATGGCAAATAAATCTTACACAGAAGCTAGAGTCCGTACAAAACAAAGCTGTGCGTTTTATTTATAAAGACTACTCACACTCATCCAGTGTAACTGCCCTGAAATCGAGAGCAGGCTTGCAATCACTGAGTAGCAGGCGTAAACAGGCGAGGCTTTTATTTTTACATAGAATCTACTACTTCAACCAGGAACTCAAGAAACTACTTTTGCTCCCTCCGCACCGTATTTCTCCTAGGATTGATCATCCCTTCAAGAAAAGATTATCACCTAGTCGCACCAAACAATTTTCGGAATCGCCTTTGCAATTAGCCATTAAAGACTGGAACAGTCTATCTGAATCCGTTGCGGGTCTGGCGGACGTCACTCTTTTCAGAGATGCCTGTGAAACTTTGTTCAGTGACTAATTTTTTTTTTTTTTTTAGGCGTACTGTGCGTGTACACCACCTGCATGTCTTACCTTTATTGATATATGCGCTTGCGTTACCACTGGCTGTCGTCTGCTTGGTTAGTTGAAGCATACTGTATGCTTTCTTTTTTTTTCTTTTAAGTATGTGCTGATGTTTTGTCTTTCTCACATTCGCGTGCATTTTGTATTAGAATATAGTCACCTTGTACCTTCCCCCCTCATGTAATGCCTTCGGGCGATTTGAGGACAATAAATGAAATGAAATGAAAGCAGGCACTGGGCTTCCATCCACAAGCCATGGCAACAACAGCAGAGAGAGGTTGATAGTCGAAGGTGCAAAGTGATGACTGGAATATTGGTGGAGGAAAAAAGACTAATGTGGACACTAAGCCCGCAGGCTTGGAGCGTTAATACGTGACCACCCGTTGCAAAGCGGAAAGCCACATGCATCATCCTCATCACCATCAGCGAATAGCGAATAGCAAATAGCATCAGCGAATAGCAATAGTCAAGTCACACGACGTAGTACACGAAACGTGTTACCATGAAACGTACATACTTCGACGGAGCAATATAGACCCGCTTCGGAAAGCATCCTTCCTGGCATCACAACCTCACACCTTGCATGGCGTTGACATTATGGAGCGGCCACAGAAGTTCGCCATTTTACCTCGCACGCATTTTCTGACCTTCATTGTAAGTTTTCCCGTGCCACCATAGATGGTTCTTTCAACACACTTACCTAATCTAACCAAAGGCTTTTTCAAGAGCTAGTAACATTTCCAAAATTTCAACTCCCGGGGGATGTCGGCGAACGCGACTGAAAACCGGTGGGAGGTCTACTTTCCAAGACCTACGAGCTTTTGCGGTGCGAAAACCGTGTGCGGAAAAGCTTCCTTCTGGTCTACTCACTGCGTACTTACCAGGAAAGTTTGCTCCACGAAGCTGGAACAAAAAGCCTGTGGTGAAACTGAAAGTTCTGAAAGCAGAGGCAAAGATTAGAAATCCTGAAACTTCACTAACCGGACCCTAAAAGACTTGCTCGACTCCAACAAGAGCTCAAAAACTGCGCTGCGGCTTATGGATTGGCCTGACCGATGAAGTAAGTTTTGATTCCACGAATCGAGTGACAGCTGTTATCATCATCGTGACCCTAACGAAGGGTGGCTAATTTTATTTTATTTTAGAGAGATATGGTTTATATATTTTATGCTCTCTAATAAAGCTAGAACTATTTTGAAGCTATGAATGAACTGAACGATTGCCGACTAAAAGTATTTTTTCTTAAAGTTTCGCCTTTCCCTCTTGCTCTGGTTTCTGGTTCTGGTTCTGGCTCATTGTGCGACACGCGCGTTTTTGCGAGCGTTGCAGAGGCTGGCGTGGCGGCAGAGTGAATGAAGACACATTTCCTACTCGTTCGTCGTCATTCGTCGAAGCAGTTTTTTAAACCTCTGTACAAACGGTGAGACTTGCTTTGAGGACACGTGGAAAGTTTTACGAAAACGCAGCGCTGCAGAAAAAAGGCACAACTCGTCGAAAGCAAGTTTCGCCGGTATCGCGGCGTGATTAAAGCTTCCTTGGCACTCCGAAGCGCTGCGTGTCTGTGCCTTCGCACGCTTGGATACCGATCAAGAATCTACGCCGCGGCAAAGTTTTGAAGGTGTGTCGCGCGTAGATGTTTTTGCATCATATATCGGCCGCGGAGTTCTGGATCGTCCAGCTGTTCCGGCGAGTTGTTATCAATAAAGGGGGGGGGGGGGGGGGTATGTATAATTGCTCTTATGCACAATTAACCATGGCTGTGCTCCAAATCTAAAGTAATGGATCACATGGCAGCACAAATGAAGTAACGCTGTGGAGAAAGGCAGGTTTTCGAAGGCAAAAGTAGAAGACGGGCACATCACGACTTTTGAACAATGAAGCCAGAGGGGGGGGGGGGGGGGGGGGGGTGCACAGAAATAAAGATTTTTGTCTAAAAAACGTCTAAAAAACAAAAAAAAAGGGGGCTGCCGCCCCTGTTTTTTTTTTTTTTTTTCCTCTTCCATCGTCCCTGGACACTGGATCAAGCTCGTTTCTGAACCGCGAGTGCCACAAGTTACAAATGCAGTCGTCAGAGTAAAGTAAAACGCTGCTCCAGAGGCACATACGGCTTCACGCACATTGCACTCACAAAACACGTCCAAACGGCGTCAATTCTTAATCGGCATGCAAGCGTACGAAGGCACAGGGACGCAGCACTTCGGCGTGCCAAGGAAGCTTTCATCACGCCGCGAGACCGGCGAAACTTGCTTTCTACGAGTTGTGCCTTTTTCCTGCGACGCTGCGCTTTCGTAAAACTTTCCAGGTGTTCTCAAAGGCAAGTCGCACCGTTTTGACAGGGTCTAAAAAAAAAAAAAAAAAAACGTCGTCGGCGAAAGACGACGAACGAGTAGAAAACGTGTCTTCAGCGTTGCTTCAGCACGCTGCCACCAGCCTCTGTAACGCTAGCGGAAAAGCAATTTCGCCGCATGCAAGATGGCCGTCCGGTGGCTGCACTCGCGCTACAGCATAGACTAGAGCGTTGCAGCAACCAAAAATACATATCCTATCGGCACAAAAATGGTGTCTAAAAAAAAGTGTTATTTTACTCTCGGCGTCAAATATTCAAACAGCTTTGAAAAACTACCCAATTTTTGGGGCCCTACCGTGGCGCCATCTGACTTCAGTCATCCGAAACGGAAACCCAAATACCCGGGCGCCTTTGACTTCACCGTCGTCGCGAACTTGGAAGCGGAACTTTTCTACTTTTACAATGGGTGAGTGGCGACTGCTTTGTCGGGCGTTTGCTAGGGTCACTCAGCTACAGTAGTGGAAGCACGACGCGTTGGCTGTTGGCGTCAGATACGACATTCCATCCCCGGCGACAGCGTGCACGGGGCGTCTTCCGAACGTTCCGTCGGCGTCTGGGGAGCGGCCTACGGGAGCGTCGGGTGTTCCGGCCAGCTGACGTGATCGCCGAGGCGTCAGCCGTCCTTTTTACGGTTGACAGCTTTCACGACCTGGGCTCGGGGCAAGC
The DNA here is from genome assembly GCA_013358835.2 of Ixodes persulcatus. Taxonomy (NCBI): domain Eukaryota; kingdom Metazoa; phylum Arthropoda; class Arachnida; order Ixodida; family Ixodidae; genus Ixodes; species Ixodes persulcatus. Next base: position 144,010 of record JABSTQ010010183.1, on the reverse strand, counting down.
GGTGACCGTGGCAAAGGCCGAAATCGCCAACGCCGGGCCAAAACAGCTTGGTCGCCCGTTCACTCTAAAATCAGCTGTTCTGCATTCCGCGTATTTTCGAACTCGAACAGAATGAGGAACCCATAAGACTACAAACTTTAGACTCTCGAACTAATACGTCCTTCTGCTTTCGAACAGTTCGAGCTTTCTCAGTAATCGATTCTCAAAAGAGTTGTTTGTGACCGGACGAAAAACAAGCGGACAAACACCGAACACAAAAGAGATGATGATGACATTGGCAGTTCTGCGACCGTGGTACCGAAAAGTAAAAGTTTTTTCAGAACACCTCGATTCAGCATGCATCATATTAAAGCTCTTTTTGGTTCGTTCTCGGATCAGTCAGTTTGTACCATTGGGAAACAAAAACAAAACATCAGGATCGTCTCGAGTGTCGGTTGAGTAAATAAAACCCGCGTACGCTGGCGTTTCGTAGTCCCTTGTTTGGAGCTTCGGAGCACTGTGCACGCGTACGAAACGGGGGGAAGCTAGATCTGGCTCGGCGTTCTAGCAGACGACACACTAGCGCTTTGCCTGATGGCGGACGGCCGTAGCAGTGTCGGCGCACCTTCGCGGAAGCTGCATTTTCAGTCTCTCGCACGCTAAAGCCAGGTCGAGGTCACCGCGGGGGTAGAAAAAAAGAAAATAGGTCGCGAATTGCGCTGCACACACGCGCACGCCGAACGTCCGCAGCGCGCGCCTACTACGGTCTTTCGGGTCGATCGACGGGCCGTTAGGATATCGAGTCCGCGCGGACACCCCCCAAGTGTCGCAGGAGGGATCGCTTCGGCCAAGCGCTAGTCTCTGAACGGCACAGCGATGCTCACTCCCGTGCGTCGATGTCTCTCGTTCCGCGACGGCGTCACCGTGGTCGACCCGTCGCCTCCGCTCTGCGTGTGGGCGTCGCTACGGGCGGCTTGGGCCTTCGGTCGCCTGCTCCGCTGAGCGCCATGCCAGGCCTCGTTAGCTAGCCTTCCTAACCCCCCACTCGATGCGGCCGCAGCACTAAACCGTTCGTAGAGAAATAGCTAGAAGTAGGAGCTGGGGAGTCGTAAAAATGGCATTTCTGACGGCGGGTCTCCGCTGGTGCGTGGAGAGCCAGTGGGTCGGCTCGGTGCTCAAGCAGTGCGAGCAGCACGACTGTGAGTGCGACGCGCTGGCCGATGCGCCGCCGCGACTTGATCGGCTACTGCGGGAATTGCAGGTTGCTGCGGCTGCTGTGCGGCGCTACGGCCGCGCTACAAGCGCCTCGTGGACAACATCTTCCCGGCTAATCCCGAGGTGAGTTTCCATGCCGAGGGCATCTTTCTTGGACCACTCGCTGAACTGTTACTCGGTTCTCCACATTCGTTTCCAAATGCAAAAAACCCCGCAAAAAAAAAAAAAAGTGTTAGTTTTGGCAACACCTACGCTTCCAGTTTGTTAAATTGTTATGTCGAGTAGAATCGGTCAAAAGAAACGTCTGCAGTCGAAAGAAAGTGAATGCCACAACATCTCGGTGTTTCTTTCGAGCTAGTGCTGCAGTCGTGGGTTTGATTCCCCTGATTTTTGTATCTATTATTGCGGTGATCTGTCCACTGTCGAAATACCCGTGCGTGTTATTTTATCGCTCCTGACATCACTTCCCGAGGGCACACGAAAGAGCCTTTTATTAATCATTTCGACGTTTGCGATAAGGTGAGAAAAATGTTATTTTGACCGGTGCGATTTATTTTGATTACGTCGGTCATCCATGCCACAAATGACTTATTCTGAAAGAAGCGGGCGAGAAAGTTCGTTAAACACCCTCGAAGGATTTGAACGCGAGTTAGCGCAAGGGATGATTGCAGAATGTAACAGACATGGACGGCATTAAACTTTTCAGCAGGTGTATTTGGTCTATACGTTGTGGTCACACCCCTTCTTTGAAGACATGCTCTCTCCCCTCCCCTCTTCCTTGCAAGGAGAGGTTTCTGGAAAAGTATTACTCTTCAATCAATGAAGGGGATAAATCATACTAAGTTGCTAATCACTCTGAGATGCACAGTCACTAGCCGTGTAGTTGGATCTTCCTTCCTGAGCCATCTGTCACTGCCCACTTCACATTTGTATGAGTGTGAAAAATTGCAGCTTTTTGGTTGACGTAGCAACAGCCGTGCATGCCGCTTTTACGTACATTAATTGGTCTCATACGTTCCTCATGGGGCCACGTCTTACTACTGCTTAAGAAAATTATGTATAAAACAGACGTGTCTACACCGCATGGATGCACACATATAAGGTGCAATGATGTGAGCTCCAGGGTGGAACCCAAAAGTGACTTAGGCAGAAATTCGAGAGTAAAGCTGGAACTGGAGCTGCAGTTCGCAAAAATGGTGACCTAACCGCCGAATTCACAAACCTCACTCCAATTGAGGGGCCCCTTCACTTTCTCGAGGAAGGCGCGAGGGCCGGCGCTGGCCAATCGCGATAACGGATCCGCCGTCGCGATTGGCCAACGCCGGCCCTCACCCCTTCCTCGAGGAAGTGGAGGGGCCCCTCAATTGAGTGAGGTTTGTGAATTCAGCGGTAATAGCTTCATGAATTAAAAGTATCCTAGGTTCTGCCAAAAAAGGGAGTGAGGGAGAGACAGGTAGACGGATGGCAGACAGATAGAAATTATGTCAATTATTTACACAAAAACATAAAAATCCGGTACGGGCATTTATGTTAATTTAAATGTGAGAAACACAATTTTTCAATGGGAGTTTTAAACTTAGGTGCAGAAACTTGATGAAATGCCAATAAATACAGAAGAAAGCTATGGTCTGTGCTTGTCATAGAATAAAGCGGTTGCCACTTTTGTTTTGTTTTAATCGAAGCATAACCAGTGTGTTTGCTTTGATGTAAAGTGCATTAGTTTTTTTATATTTTTAGTCTGATCGAGTATAGGTTGTCAGAGAGCTCATAATGATTTTAAATGTTTTTTGACATTTTACTACCACTTGTAACCAGGGAATCAAACCGAAAATAACGATGGTTCGGTTACTGTTACAGTTACTGTTATAAATATGAAATCGGTTTCTTTTTTTTTTTTTTGTTTGTTCTGGTTTTAGATTTTGGTTACCAGATAAGCGTTCATCAGTTTGTTCGGAAAGAAACATTGAAAAATGAATGTTGCTGGTTGCCAAGAATTTCGTTACACTTTAACCTTAAACCATCTTTCCTTTTTAAGGATTTGTTTTATTCGAGGCTGGATACATGATTTCTAAGGGATACAAAAACCCAAAGAGGTGGTCGCCTTTCCTGGTTGGTCAGGAGTCTCAAATAGTTTTAATTCTAAGGCTCTTGTACCTCATAATTCTTTCTAGTATTTACCTTTTTTTTTTACAGAACAGACTATGCACATATAAGACTTCAAAAACATTGTCTTCAATAGCAAATCAACAAAAAAAAAGATCTTTGTGTCTATACTTGGTGACAACATTTCAGGCACGCGTTCCCTCTCCCATTTTGAGCGCTGAATAAAGCTGCGCACAGGCTCTCCTCCTGTCCAATGCATTGCCAAGAAAGGTTGTCACGGAGTGTAGTTGGTGCGCCGGATCTTATAAACAATCCTATGACTACCACAAAATACTGGGGGAGTGCCCGCCCCACTTTTACTGAAGGTTGGATTAATCTAGACAGGGGCGCTTGTCCGGCCAAATTGGGCGCTTAAAGGGATGCTGAACTGAAATTTCGAGCTCACAAAACAGGGCTCGAGTGATAGGCAAGACACTGCAGAACCTAAAAACACCACTCATACAACGATATCCCTAACGGATGGCCGTATTTTTGGAAAAGAAACGCGCAACTGAACAGGGCCGACGAGGCCGACAAGACATGTGACGTCACGATTCTCATTCCTCGCTTCGTCTCGGGGAGCTGGTGAACCGAAGCGAGGAGGAGAGAAGGCAAGGCCCCTCATTCTCAACTTTTCTAGGAGGATCGTGACGTCAGAGTCCTCGCTTGATTGCGCCTTTCTTTTCCAAAAACTATGGCAATCCGTTAGAGATATCAATGTATGGGTGAGGTTTTGGAGTTTGTAGCATCCTGTTTAATTGCTTCTGCGGCCCCTTATTTTGCGAAATCCATATTTCGGTTCACTATCCCTTTAACGTATAATTTGTAGGATTCCCAACTGTGGAAAATGTTAATAGTGGGCACTTGAACAAAGTGGGCACTTCCCCGGTATTTTACGGTAGTTTGCAGTTTCCAGGGATTTTTTTCTTTATTTTCTATTATCAGTGTACAAAACAAAAGAAAACAACAAATCATTGACGAAGCAGAACTTCCACCTTGCTATTCAACAGCATCAAAAACGTTCCTTGCCTCCTAAATCACTCTGCAGTTGCACTAAAAATCCTGAAACCAACCCCTCACCTCCGGTCGCTCTGACCCCTCCGGCAAGATGATCTTTTTTGTTAGCTCTCCTTTAATCTGACGTCTGAATGGAGGCGACAACGTCTATTTGTGCACGAGGTCACGAGCGAGGCTCATTCACTCGCTTATAATTGAAGCGTTCATGTATTGCACTGACTAGAGATCTCTGACCACACTGGCAGCTAGCTGCAGGGTACAGGGAAATGCAGCTAAATTTTACGAAAACAGTTCATTTATGTATAACGAGAAAAGTGAGACCACTGAAGTTCACTTATCAATTAAACAATGATGTAATATCGCGTGTGACTGAACACAAATATCCCCGCAGGGGGCACTCCTGTGAAACCAGGTGTTTGGAGAGTGGCGTCTCCACGGACCCCGAGCTCCGCAGGGGGCGCCTGCACCTTAGCTGCTAGGTGCTTGGTGAGTAGCGTCACCACGGACCCCAGCCACGTGGGCCACCATACCCGCACGCAGGGGGCACCTACTTTATAGTAGGTGCTTGGTGAGTGGCGTCACTACGAACCCCGAGCCATGTGGGTTCGCCCACCCACGCCTGGCTGTTCGTGGCTTAACCCGTGTCCGGGGAAAAGGGGACCCTGGTGGTTGAGCTGAGCCCGGGGTGTGTTTGGACCCTTCGGGGCCCCCCGGGTAAGGCAATACACCGCTTCGGCCCCTGCTTCTCGTAGACGGGTGTCCTGGCTTGGGTGACCAGGATGATTCAGTCAGTCGCCTCTTCTACCCTCTTCTTCCTTCTTTCACTTTTCCTTCCACCTCTTTCTCTTTTCTCCTACACTCTCTTCCTTCCTTTTTCACCTCCTTAGGCGGCAAGGGCCAACCTTGAGGGGAAACAGGTCCTGTCCCTGCAACCACACTAGGGTATAGTGCCCGGGCAGCACTGGTAGAGTAATTGTGTCAGCCAAGCCTTTCTTGCTATGGCACATTACCTACCCCCTTGTTGGGCTCCGTGGTGGGCGGTGCACCCGGGCACTGAACTTTCCTTCCCATCTTTATGGGTTCTCGTACTAAAACCGTCCCCGATCGGCCCCTGAAAAGGGTCCGCACCGAAGTCCAAGTTCCAAAAAAGACACAAGCTACACCTGCCAGATTTGCAAAGTTTTTGATTCTTCACTCTGAAAGTGAGACACAGCTCTCAAAATTATCTCCTTTCCTTGTCGCAAAGACACTCGAGGGTGTTGTCGGTAAGGAATTCAAAGCCAGGAAAATGCCATCCGGTGACCTACTTGTTGAGATTGAATCAAGCGAGCAAAGTACTGCACTACTAGGTTTAACGTCTGTCTCTGCATATGACATTTCTGTCTCTCCCCACCGAACGCTAAACAGCATCCAAGGAGCAGTGATGGAAGTGCTGCGCCATTTGCGCCGAATTGCGCCGTGAGCGAAAGTCTGCTACATCTTGCGCCAAAGTATCATTTTGGCTAAGAATTGCGCCACACTTGCGCCGAGATGGGCAAAACAAAAAAAAAATGATATATTTTTTTATTGGTTGAGCCTAATATTCAGAAAAGTAGTAATAAATAAAAACGGTAGAAATATGTATTTCACAGCGTTTCTACTCGCCGTATACATTGTTTTATCTAAGGTCAGAGTGCAGTCGAAGGCTCGAACATGTACAACACGAACACACATAGTAAAAGCGCAAGTCACGGGACATTCGCTGCATTTGATAGGTTTAATCGGTGAAAGAACACGTACAGGAAGACGGTCGGATGCCACGATGTCGCGCTTTGACGTTGTTTGGTTAATCCCACTGGCTCGTAGCGTCGGCTGCGCTTTAAATTAAGGTGAAACGAAGTTTTAAGATTGCTCGACGACCGCGCTGGCCGGTTGATGCGCTGGCGGCTTGATCACCGACATCCTCTAAAATTTCAGGCGATGTCAGGAGCCAGAAGTCGCGACAAAACATTGCAAAATAGTAGGATGGCGGATACTGCGAGAAAACAGAACCAGGCTCCTGGGGTGCTATTCTGGTCACAAACGGTCACGTTCGTGTTTCTCGAAAACTCCTCCCCCCTACGAACCGCGCGCTCCTATTGGCCACAGCGCGCGTGATAATTCCACGCGGTTCCCATGGGAACGTTCGCGAAACACGAAAGCAACCGTTTGCCGTAAGTGCCGCTCTTCGAGTTCGGACCGTGACGACAAAGTGACGTATGACCACGTCCGATCTACGTAGCACATAGCGGAAGTCACGTAACTAGATTAACTGCCGTACTACTCGACACACCCTACTCTCTGTTTCACTATGAGTGCGAGCCGGTGCGAGTATAGGAGCTACAAGAACGTGTTCCGGGCTTTCAACGTCCCTGTCGTGCAGGCGCGCTTGCGCAGTGCAAGCCAACGTTCGTGTAAGCATCGTTCGGGGTGATGTGCTCGTGCTTGTAACTTCTGTTTCTATTGCACGAAGAGGAAAAAAGCTTTGGGCAGGATTCTAGAGCGTAGAAAATGGCGGCGATGCTTGTTGCTCAACGATGGCTCAACCAACGCGTACAATGACGGGTTTTCTGCGAGCACCCGGTTGCCTTCGCTATGCACGACGACTGTTTCTGACGACAGTACCGCCTGTCAAAAAGCACCGTGCGATCGCAATGTGACCAGCTGCGCGCCGAGAGACGGAGACGATGAGAGATGATGACCGTCTAGCAGCAACTACTAATTGAATCGCTCTGAGATTTTTTCGCAACGGGAAGCTACAAGGGCGCGGTTGCCACCGATGATCTTAGAACTAATTCCCAGTCGATGGTGACCAGAGCCGTGACGGCCGTCGCGAGTGTCGCTGTCAACCGGCTGGGAAGAGGCCGCTGGGTCGACAAAACCCTGGACCGAGGAAGCTGAGGCATGTGCAAAAGAAGGCTTTCGTCGCCACCACGACAAGCACACCGACGTCGTGGGGTGCGTTGACAGAACCTAGAATCTAACTGAACCTTCGTTACCATCATCATCGGTCTGAAGGAGACCGTCACCGTTCCGAAGGCCTCCTACACTTTGCCGCAAACACCACTTTGCCATTAACAACATGGTGGTAAGTACGTTAAAACTTCAGGGTTTCTACCGCTTCGAAGTTAGTGCACACTTAGTTCATATGTCTACAGTTGACCGTTTGTTGCGGTTTGTAGCTACTGTCATTCACGCAATAAAATCTGGGTGGGCTGCTGATGGCATTTTATTGTATCAATTAGATATTCTACCTTTCTACGCCAAGCTTCTGGAGTTGCATGTCAGTCATCGGACAGTCCTAAGAAACACTGATCGATTCCCAGCCATTAACTGTAGACGAGAAATTTATCCAGCGCAATTTTGTGGATGGTTGTCACCTCCGTGACCAAGAAAAACAATAAATATACCATTGCCCTACATTCAGCACACATATGTTTAATGTAAAGGTTATGATACCAATTAAATAGATTGTCGTTTCAAAAGTGACAGTAACTCATTGAAATTAAAGAGTAGTGTTAACTGGATTTTGTTAATTTGCCTGTGATACAGAGCAAATACGCACTGTTGACTTATCACCATCAAGCATAAACAACGAGCGGAAGCAGAGTAAATGTGTGAAGGAAAAGCGAGCATATGCTAAAGAAAGAACTGCTACGTAACGTGAAGAATGTCAGCAACTATCTTGCCATTGTGGTACGAGCTCAGTTGATATGCACATGCTTATGGCAGCCTGTGAATGTAGGATTCTCCCCATATGGTATCAACCAGTGGCGAAGCCAGGGGGGTGGGGCTTATGGGGCTTCGTCCCCCCCCCCCCCTCCCCAAATCCGGCGGGCCCTAGAATATACACACAAAGTTCGACAACATCCACCCCCCCCCCCCCTCCCCCCCCCCCGCACCCCAAGTCATGAACATCTGTCACCTCAACTTTCCTCCCCCCTCACCCCCTCAAAAGTTCCTGGCTACGCCACTACGATCAACAGCACTCAATAGATAGTCAACATTATCAGGATAAGCGAAATTTCTTTTATTTTATGCTCCATATAGGCAGTGTTTCTGTCTTTATATGCATGCAGGCAAAGCACACACTTCAGAAAACACTTGTGTGAAGGCTGCGTTCACAATGCAGTCCCCGTCAAACTTTCAAGGCGTTAACGAATTCCACAAATTAAATTTTCAACGAAACGCGTTAGTTTTGCAAAACGCTGGCAAACTTACATTGCGTTTTACATAATTCACCTTTGTCGTCCGATAAATCAGCAGTCAGCGCTACACAAGCCTCAATAAGCTTGTCGTTTGTTTTCTTGCCGTTGGGGCGAACACTGGCGGTCGTGGCGGTGGCACAATTCCTTCTCAGACCGTTAGCTGCTGCCTCCGTGCTCGCAGAAGCGTTGGTCACTTTGTGAAAAGATGAGGTTTTGAATCTTGACGCATGTCTTAATAATCTCAGCAAGGCTGCCGTTACAAGCCACAACAACACCACCACTTTCAAGCTTCATAACACTGGCACAAATAGAAGCCAAGTCTTGCATCTCGCCAAGTGTTATACCGGAGACGTTGAACGCCAGCTCACCGTGCTCTTCAATCCGGTCCTGCCACCGAATGGGCTCATCCAACAGCACGAAAGCACTCATGTGCGCGTTGATCAAGTTACCGATCGCATGCCAAACCCTAGCCGCGGTCGATCCGACGAACATCGCGGCCATGTTCTTTCGAATTTATCACGCCAAGGGTACGGTTGTCGAGTTAAAACAATGCAAATACTCGCGTGCATTCTTGTTCTTACGTCATTTTGTCGTCACAACCCGAACTCGAAAAGCGACTGTTAGCGGCAAACAGAGGCTTTCTAGTTTCACGAATGTTCCCATGGCAAAGAGCGTTGAATCGTCACGCGCAATGAAGCCAATGGGATAGCGAGGTACCTATGTAGGGACGTGTAGAAATTTGCACGAGCTTTTCTGCAAATAAAAAAGTAAGTAAAAAAGACTGCCCGAGATTATGCGGTCACGTCCATTTCTTCAGCGCCGAAAGCAAAGAGCATGGCTTATGGGGACTACCGTCGTAATCACTGCAGTGAGCAAAGGGAGCAAAGCATTATTAAAACTGCCCGAAGAAACTTTCCTGCATCATCCACAGCATGTTCACAAGCGGTGCACTCTGCGTCAATCTCATGACTTGTCATATATTACCACAGAGTCGTCGTCAGCTCTGTATCCATTTGGAGTCTCCTTCACAGGCAAACAGAAAATTTCATTTGCAGCTTATGTTCACGGAGGCTTCACAAGGGATGATCGGTGTCGCAGCGTACCTTCACATAATATTTTCTTCTCGTAATACGATCCGTATCGTGCAGAAACAGGGAAAGCAACGACGCAAACGAGACACAAACACCACAAGGTCGTTACCGCGGTTATCGCCATGTTTGTTTTGAAAGACCGTAGCGAAAGACTTCGAGAAAACAAGTTGAGATATCTTAGCTAAATATACTTTACGTCATAATTATTAAAATAATCTTTCGTATTTTATAAAATGATAATATTATTTTTCTCTGTTTCCTTTCATTTTCCGGAAGGTATCCTTTTCTCCGTTATTCGCTCGTTCTAACTCCCGGAGGAAAGAAAGAAGATAACAAAAAGAACAGGGGGAAATGCGGGGATTTCTGCGCCCCAACTGCGTGGACACGTCATCGCGACGTAGGGGGATCGTCAGATTCTAGCTGACCGCGTGCGTGAACCCGAACGTTGGGGCGGAGCCTCAAACAAGAATCATTCTAGTTTGAGGCTCCGCCCCTTCTTTCTCGATACGTCACAACTCGAAAGTACCCGTTTGCGGCCAGAATAGCACCCCTGTACTCCTGGTGAGGTCAGTTGATTATTATATCAGCCGTATGCCTCTGTGGCGCCTCTCACCAGCCCACGCGCGTCGAGCTTCACCGCCTTGCACCGGGGTGCTAGGAGTAGCTGCTGGCATGGGTGAGGTTCTGGTTTAGCATGATACACATGTAAATTATGCTAAGTACTGTTGCAGGTCCACATTCTTTGATCTCGATTATATGACATTGTTTTAAAATGCTTCGTCGAGAAAGAAAGAAAAAAATATGCGGTGCTTTATTTGAATACGTGTAATCGCGAGAGTAGGTTTTCATAATATTTTCGGGTGAATGTTTTTTTTTTCAGTTTTTAATATTAAAGTTTTGAGTTTGGTAACGATCAAATTTGGGAGGCGCATTTTTACTGCTAGACGTGTTAGCGATTATGTTGGTTTTTGTTGGCTTTTTACAGAAACAATACGTACAGGCTAAATAAACTACCGGGTGTAAAAGTGGGAGGGGAAGGAGGCTTTATCCTAACTCAAGTGTGATTCATTTCTCATCAATTTATTTAGTATCCATTGTAAATAGAACCTACTCTGAACAGAGCCTCATTTCTAAAAAGAAAGCTCTATGTACCTTTTGTGCCCTATTGGTTCTTATTACAAAAGTTAATAAGTAATATGCTCCACTATCAAAAGAAACCCTCAGTCATTATCAAATATAAACTCATTTAGCGGTGCAGTCAATCTTTTTTATATATTTTCGAGTGATATGCTAACAGACGTTGGCATCTGCTCCAAAAACGTCAGTGGCTGCTCCAAACGAATATTTTGCTTGCTACAGAATCTGCTCCAAAGGGTCGAATGCCGCTTCCATCACTGAAGGAGTTATTTCCGAGGATGACCTCCTTGACAGCTCTGAAAGTGAAATTGTTGAAGGCCTCTCCGACCAAGGTGTCACAGCTGCAAGACGTATCACCATTCGTCGTGATGGGAACGAGCTCAAGACAAAACATATCGTACTTACCTTCCAATCGACCGTCCTTCCTGAGGCTGTGAAAGCTGGGTACCTGCGCTGCAGGGTTCGGCCTTACGTGCCAAACCCCCGTAGATGCTTCAAGTGCCAGAGATTCGGCCATGGCTCTCAGAGCTGCCGTGGTAAGGCCACCTGTGCAAAGTGTAGTAAGACCGACCACGAAGCTGATGCATGTACCAACAACCCACACTGTGTAAACTGCTCAGAACCTCACCCAGCATATTCCAGATCATGTAAGACGTGGAAAGACGAGAAAGAGATCCTTACCTTGAAAGTTAAAGAAAACCTTTCTTACCCTGAAGCTCGCCGTCGCTTTGCATTCATGCGGAAAGGCGGCTACGCCCAAGTGGTGCAGCGGGGACCTGCACCACTAAAGGTTTCCGTGGCAACCCAGACGTCCTTTTTGGACTATGGGAAGCCACGGCAGTCCCCCCCGCCCCAGCTGAAGATTCAGCTTCCAGGGCGTGCAATCACGGCTGGTGGGTCTGCTGACCCTCCCAGCCAGAGCACAAACACTCGCAGTCCTGCGGGAAAACAGCCTCAGCCCTCTCACGTAGAGGGTACGCAGGCTGCTTCCCAAGCTCAGAATGGGCCGGTGGCTACGGCAACCGTCCCTCCTCCGCAATCTCCTTCCAGGGAGAAGGGTCGACACTCTTGCCCACACTCCCTGGATAGAGCATCATCCAAAGAGCGGCATAGCTCTCGTGTCGCTCCTGCAGCGCCCAAGGGGAAGGAACGGGTGAGTTTGGGCGATGCCCTGCCCAGCACCTTCTCCGCCTCTTTGGCTGGGTCTGGTCGTGGACGGGGCCTTGCGTCCCATTCGCCGAGTTTACCCAAACCTGCAGCAAAGGCCTCGCCTCAAGAAGTAGAGGCAATGGATGATAGCATGGACGTCTCCATTCATGCGTCTGACCAAGACGACATGGAATGGCAGACTCCAAAGACTAAACACAAGAACAAACAACCCGTAATCCCCCCAAAGTGATGGTGCTGATCTATTGGTGCCATAACCGGCAGATTTGTAACTTTTCATGTATTTCCTTCTAGTTTTACAGGTTTTATCAGCTTTTTAATTGAATTTTTTTCATTACATTTTTAGAGGCATGGCTAAATTTCATTTGATGCAGCGGAACTGCCGCGGTCTTTTACGGAATATTGACAATGTTAATTTTTTTTATGGACGATTTACGTCCTATTGCTCTCTCTTTACAAGAGACGCACCTCAATGATAACCATAAGTCAGTATTGCGCCGCCATCAAGTTTTTAGAAAAGATCGCCCTGCATCTAATTCATCTGGTGGAGTAGCTGTGGTTGTCCAGAATGGAGTTGCCTGCTCTCAGGTTCCTCTTGCTACGCCTCTTGAGGCTGTGGCTGTGCGTCTTCTTTTGGACCGCCTTATCACTGTTGTTTCTATTTATATTCCACCAAACATTCCACTGCATCTTCATGACCTTCACCGGCTAATTACATAGCTTCCTCACCCATTTTTACTGTTAGGAGATTTTAATGCTCACCACCCCTTGTGGGGTAGTGCCCGTCAGGACTCGTGTGGTGGGGTAATTGAGGGATTTTTATTATCTTCTGGGCTGTGCCTTATGAACACGAGAGAGCCAATATTTTTTAGCGCGGCTCACAACTCATTCACTTCTATTGATCTTTCAGTTTCATCCCCCTCATTGTTTTCTACATTTACTTGGAAAGTTTTAAATAACCCCTTTGGGAGCGACCACTTTCCAGTCGTTCTGGAGAGTCAGGTTTCTATTCCAAGCCTCATGAAACGCAGTCCACGTTGGAAAATGGAAAAGGCAGACTGGGGTCTTTTCAGCCTAAACTCGGAACTCCAACCTTGCATGTTCTTGCCATTAACGCATGATGAGGCCACCACATACATCACAGATCAGATCATAAATGCTGCCTTTCGCTCCATCCCTCAGACTTCCTGTAACATTGCCAAAAAATGTAAGCCATGGTGGAATAAAGAATGTTCAGCCACAAAGAAAAAACAGGATAGGGCTTGGGGCATATTTCGGAGATATCCAACATCTGTGAATTTGATGGAGTTTCAGAGAAATAGAGCTCAAGCTCGTTCAACCAGGAAGCAGGCGAAGAGGAAGTCTTGGAAAGGTTATCTGACCTCTATCAGCAGCTACGTCCCAGCAAAGGAAGCGTGGGAACGACTTCACAAGGTCGAAGGCAAATACCGGTGCTTTACAGTTCCTCTTTTTCCCTCAGTAAATTCGTTGCGCGACCAGGCTAATGTGTTGGGCAAACATTTTGCAGCCATTTCTAACTCCTCCCATTACTCTTCAGTGTTTTTGAAGTTTAAGACGGATGCAGAAAGAACGAAAGTCAGCTTTGCAGGAGGAGCCTCTGCACCCTACAATCAACCGTTTACTATGGTCGAGCTCCAAATGGCACTTAATATCCGGAAAAACTCGTCCCCCGGTCCTGACCGAATACATTATGAGATGTCCGACACTTGTCGAAGGAATCACTCGCTGCCCTACTTGCTTATTTCAATCGTCTGTGGAAAGATTCACACTTCCCTTCCGAATGGAAGCGGGCAGACGTTATTCCGCTGCTGAAGCCTGGAAAAGACCCTTCCTTTTTTTCCAGTTACAGGCCAGTAGCATTAACTAGCTGCTTGGGGAAAACTTTTGAAAGGTTAGTTAATAAACGGCTTGTTTATTTCCTCGAACAACACAATATTTTGGATATAAATCAGTGCGGCTGTCGACCTGGACGCTCCACGACCGATCATTTAGTTCGGCTGGTGACAATTGTACGCGAGGCGTTTGTGAATAAGCAGCATTGTGTATCAGTCTTTTTTGACTTAGAAAAGACTTATGATACCACTTGGAAACATGGCATCCTGCGCAACCTCTTTATGCGTGGAGTACGTGGCCGATTGCTTCATTGCATAAAGAACTTCCTGAGTGGACGCACTTTCCGTGTCCGGCTAGGCACTACATTATCTGATTCGTTTGTTCAGGAAAACTGCGTTCCTCAGGGCGGAGTCCTGAGTGTCACTTTCTTCGCCGTAAAAATCAATTCTCTCCGTCAGGTCATACCTTCCGTGTCGTACTCCCTATATGTGGATGATATTCAAATTTCTGTGGCATCTTGTAATATGTCTAGCTGCGAAAGACAGCTGCAGCTAACCATAAATAAAATGACTACATGGGCAAATGAAAATGGCTTTAAGTTCTCGTCAGAAAAGACAATCTGTGTCCCTTTTTCTCTGCGGCGTGGGCTTTGGTTGGATCCGACTCTCAGTTTAAATGGAAATTGCATTGCAGTAAGACCAGAGCATAAGTTCCTAGGGGTGATTTTCGACCGTAAACTTAGCTTTGTATCTCACCTCAAGTGGCTGAAGCAAAAGTGTATGCAGACAATGAATATCCTAAAAGTTCTTTCTCGCAAGTCTTGGGGCTCCTACAAAAAGTGTCTGCTTCGGCTCTATTCCTCTCTCATACGATCACGTCTTGATTATGGCGCTATTGTATATGCATCTGCTCGGCCGTCTGCATTGAAGATGCTTGATCCAGTGCACCACCTTGGGTTGCGTCTAGCAAGTGGTGCTTTTCGAACATCTCCTATCCCAAGCTTGTATGTTGACTCTAATGAAATGTCACTCGAGAAAAGGCGGCAGCTCCTTAGTCTAGTCTATGTTTACAAAGTTTTATCGGATTCTGGTCATCCAGCCCACATGTATATCCGAGAGTCTCGATTTTGGCGTACCTTTGAACATAAGCCAACTGTTGTTCGACCCTTGAGTCTTCGTTTTGAGAACCTTCGTCTTTCCCTTGGCCTGCTTCGTGAAAATGTCTGCCTCCTAGAAAATGCATGTCATGCTGCCCCATGGGATATCGAGCCTATAGCTTGTGATTGGTACTTCACAAAATTTAATAAACATAATGTCTCCCCACTCATTTTACAGCAGGAATTCCTTGCACTGCAAGAAAAGTACAAGAATTATCATCAATTTTACACTGATGGAGCCAAGTCTTCAACGTATGTAGGCTCAGCTGTACATTCAAATTCGTTTACGCATGTGACACGGCTAAAAAATGTTGGTAGTATTTTTACTGCCGAGCTATATGGCGTGCTGTCCGCACTTGACTATATTATCCGGAGCAAAGTGATGAAAGCAGTTCTTTTTGTAGACTCTCGAAGCGTTGTTACTGCAGCATGTTCACTTAATCCAACCAAGAACAAGCTGACTCAACTGTTACGTGCTAAAGTTCAACTGGGCCTCGGAGATGGGAAAGATATTAAGTTTTGTTTGATCCCGAGCCATGTGGGCATTGCAGGGAACGAGGCTGCAGATAGACTGGCCGCCTCCTCGCGTAACCTCTTACCATCACAGGCTTGCATACCATACCAAGACCTAACAAGGCCCATACGGCTTGCACTTCTAAAACTGTAGCAGTCTGAGTGGGATTCGGCAGATAACAACAAACTTCATATTATCGAGCCAGGCATCGGTACCTGGGAAAGTTCCTATAACCGGAGTCGTTTCCGTGAGGTTCTTCTGTGCCGCTTGAGGATCGGCCACACCTTCCTCACCCATCGACACCTGCTTGTTGGTGAGGATCCACCGGTGTGCGAGCTCTGTGGAGACAATTTGTCTGTTCTACATATTTTTCTTTGCCCTGGTCTTCTTCAACAGCGCAAGTTCTTTTTTCCTGAGCTTTTCAAGTACTGTATCCCTTTCCATCCTGCCCTGTTCCTAGGGGAGCAGCCTCTAATATCACTTGACCGTCTCTTAGCTTTTCTAGAAAATATAGCGATTTTACGCAAACTATAGCGGAAATACTTTCTTGGTACATCGTTTCTGGTTCATTTTAGTTTACCTCGTTTGGCGCAGTATGGCCATCGTAGCTCTTGCGCCATAAAACCCGCAAACAACAACAACAATGAATACAAATATCTCGGCGTAACCATATCCCACGATCTCTGTCGGTCACAGCACATTTAAAACGTTTGTTCCTCCGCTTCTCGTAAATTGGGCTTGTTACGTCGGAAACTCAGAAGCGCTGCCCCTTCCGTTAAATTGCGAGCATACAACTCCTTGGTCCGACCGAAGTTAGAATATGCTGGCATAGTATGGGACTCGAATACCAAAAAGGATGCGTCACAGCTTGAGATGGTTCGGAGGAGAGCTATTCGCTTCATGTATAGAAAATATAATCGGCGAGATTCGCCATCTTCATTAATGATGGCAAACAATATATCATCACTCCAGCATCGTCGAAAAATTGCCAGACTAAAATTTTGATCTTTGCTTTATCGTAACAGACTCCGCATTGAATCGAGTCTATATTTATCCCCATCATCATCTTATTCCCTGGTACCAATATTCGCTCAAACTAACATTTTTAAGTACAGTCGACTCTCGTTAATTCAAAATCTCTTAATTCAAATTTTCTGATAATTCAAACTAACATGCAGGTCCCATCCTATGCGTCTCTATGGGAAGAAAGTCCTGATAATTCAAACTTTGCTTTATTCAAACAAATTTTCGACCCCCCTCGAGTTCGAATTAATGAGAGTCGACTGTATTCCTTTTTCCCACGCACTATTACGGACTCGAACGCCCTCCCTCGGGACCTACGACTTCAGTGCTGCTTTGGAGAATCACACATTTTGAATGTTCTCCTTTTCTGGTGTTTGTACGTGTATTTTTTTTTTTATTGTATACTATTAAGGAATGTTTATTATGCCGATGGCATTTTTATACATATGTGTCGTTGTATGAGCAATTATATGGTTGCCATGTGTTTCTTGTTTCTTATATGTATAGTTTTGTTATTTGTATGTACCCCACACCTGCTGGGGCCTGTTTAAGGCCTGCAGTATGTCTAAATAAATAAATAAATAAACACGCGGCACTCGCATTAACTTGGCAAGTGCCCAAAGCTACGCAGTATGGCTCTATGTGAGCCAGTCTGAGCATCGGATAAAGAAAGGTGAATGATAGCACCACACCGTAGTTTTTCCCCCGCAATCCGTCGTCACGTGCCTCGCTCCGGTCGGTTCTCGCGCTCACTGGGCTCATAGCACCTGGTGCTTGCCAGGTTATGCTATGACAGAGTCGAGTGTATACCTTGCCCCCGGCGCCTGCCACAATGTGCCGAATGCCAATGTCAGCACGATGTGCCGAATGTCGGTTGTGCGTTCATATCCTCTAAACATTTCCATCCGTGTCCTTTCAACTTATCTTCATCACGCCAACTAGCGCAATTATTGTAACCTTTCACCAGTTACAGTTGGGAAGAATGCCTCGTGTTAAGAGTGTGCAAGAAGAATGCCATCGTTAAGAGTGTGCGCGCGACACTCTTAACGATGCATGAAGTGCTCATTCAGCGTCGTAGCTACAGACAGAATATTTTAAAAATTTATTCTCATAATTTTGATTGCTTTTCATTTTATTCGAGGGCATTATTTTTATATAGAGCGAGACCGAATGTCAGATTTTATTTTCCTCCAAACCCGCAGAATGACTACCGTAAAATCTCGAGGGATAGCCCACCTAGCATCGAGAGCAAATTAGGGTGAAAATATGGAGTGGGCAAACTTTTTGTCTGCAATCGAGAAAAGTTCAAAACATTGCTGTTTTTAGGTCATGTCCCCATCCAAGCTTGTTATGGTGGCAAGGGGCAACGAAGCATAGATGACTGTACTTCCCAGCCAAGATAACTAGCCGGATCACGACACTACTGTTACTAGAAATGGGCTGTCGTTCTGTGTTTAAAAAAAATGTCCAAATCAAGTCAAGCGGGCTATTCTTCGGGGGTGGGGCATCTCTCAAGATTTTACGGTGATTTACCTCGGACGAAGTTGGCCTAACAGCTCAGGATGGTACTAGCTTACAAATTTATACTCTGAAAAAGACTGTGACTGAAGCAGGCATGGAACAGAACTGATGCATTGGGACACATTGGGTCAATTGCAGGTCCACCAAAGTTGAACTGCCAATTAGTCTGTCAGTTAAAACAACTTTTACTGGAATTTACGACTGGAAGCGCCACTCAACAATGTCATCTGCATCCACAAATGCCGATGGCAGTTAATGGTTCTGCCTAAAAGTTAAAATATGCGATTTAAAAAATTTTACCGAATCATTATTATATGTTGGTTACAAGTTCATTTTTAATGGTTACGGTTTTGGTTACGGTTCGTGCCAAATTAAAATATTGGTTTCGTTCCGGTTACGGTTACCAAAAAAACTTCAATCCTAAACAGGTTTTGGTTTGGGTAATGGTTACGATTTGAGTCCCTGCTTGTAACACAATTTTCAGACATAAATAGCAAAATGATGATGCTTAAACATTAAAAAGTTAAACTGCGATTCATCAATATTTTTTTGCGAAACTCCTTCGAAGTTTTTAAAAATGTAAGAAAATTGACTTTTTTCGGGCCTTTGGAAACTCCCGAGGACCCTCAGTTTCAGATAATATGGCATCTCATTCGGGACAAAATTGATGATTAAAGAGACAAAACTAGGTTACATCAGGAGGGTGCCATCGTGGCTTTGACTACGCATGAGTAAATAAGTGTGTGGAAGCAACAAAGTATTTATGTCGAGTCAAACGGCCGCCAGGATAGACGAGCACACTTTATTAACAGCTATATTAATAGACGAAACAAAAAAATTACCTGGAAGCCAGCTAATTTATATGAAATAATGTTTCTTCTTGCTAACACATGGTATTAAATTTTGTAAAAAAGTTTTCCTCCCTTAACCATTTTTAAATTGTAGGAATTTCTCACCCCCAACTGCTTAATATACCGATCTCACCAGCCAGTTTGACTACGCCACCGCTGCCACGATGCATCGAGGGAACTTTGGTCTTTTTGCACCTGCGACAACCTCGCTGGAGCTGCGTGCATATATTTATTTATTTACTGATACTGCAATCCCTGAAAGGGATTTTAGCAGGTGGGTACATTTGATTAACGAGACATGCAGGCATACAAAATAGCAAACGAGTCGCGGAAACAAAAGAACAAATATTTTACGGAGGGACAAAACTAATTTAGGAGGGATGCAAATAAATACAATGATGGCTGCATAACAACACTTTCAGAAAGGCTATTCCAATCAGTCACCATTCGCGGAAAAAATGAGCACTTGAAGCAATTATTATGCGATCGAAAATGAGTTATTGTTAGGGCATGCCTCCGTCGAGTAGCGTAGCCTGATCAGAAGTTTATTAAGTGGGACAGATCCATCCTATAATGTCCATTTATTAATTGATACAAACATTTTAGTCGAGAATGCCGATTTCTGAGAGATAATGACTTTTAGTTAGCTCTGGTTAAAAGTTTGGTTATAGAGGTACGTCCAAAGCTATTATAAATGTAGCGAGCTGCCTTTTTCTGCGCACGATCGAGCTTGTTAATGTTTAGTTTGGTGAAGGGATCCCAAATGATAGCCGCGTAATCTAATGTTGGCAAGACTATAGCTTTATATGTTAGAAGACGCAAGGAAGGGGTAGAAAGTCTTAGCTTCCTTCTAAGAAAGAATAACTCTCCAAGAGCATTTGATGTTACGTAATCATTCTGTTTTGTCCAAGTAAGATTATGAATGAACCATAGTCCAAGGTATTTATATTGTGTTACTTCCGATAAAAGAAT
Source organism: Ixodes persulcatus (assembly GCA_013358835.2). Classification (NCBI taxonomy): domain Eukaryota; kingdom Metazoa; phylum Arthropoda; class Arachnida; order Ixodida; family Ixodidae; genus Ixodes; species Ixodes persulcatus. Next base: position 124,145 of record JABSTQ010010183.1, on the reverse strand, counting down.
ATTATTAGTATTGTAAACAAACTTTAAAGGATTTCTTTTGTGAGTAATTCTCATAAAAACCTAGTTTTCAAAGTTCATAGTCATTTGCCACTTCGTACACCATTCCGTGACTTTTTTAAAAGCTCTATTTAACGAAAGAAGATCGGAAGCACTAGCTATTCCTGAGTAAATTATACAATCATCAGCGTATAACCTGATTTTTACCGGAACATTTTGTACTATATCATTAATAAACAACAAGGAAAGGAGAGGTCCGAGCACAGGGCCCTGGGGAACGCCAGAGTCAACAGAAAGTCTGTCGGAGCAATATTCATCATAAACTACGAATTGTCGACGATTTGAAAGGTATGCTGAAATCCATTTGACTAACTGTGTGTTCTTAAATATTTTTTCCAATTTGTATAGCAACTTTTTGTGAGAGACCTTATCAAACGCCTTTGAAAAATTAATAAAAATAGCATCAATTTGTTTTTCATTGTTTATTGCCCAAGAGAAATCCTGAACAGTCTCAATTAATTGAGTACATGTTGAAAAATCTTTTCGGAATCCATGCTGATTTTTAGTCAAGATGTTGCGTTCGTCTAGGAATTTTGATAAATGATTATGTATTATATGTTCAAGGGGTTTGCAGGCAGTTGAAGTCAGTGAAATTGGATGGTAATTTTGAATTCACTGCTTGTTTCCGTTCTTATGAAGTGGTTTGACTCTGGCCGTTTTCTAGTCGTCTGGAACCTGACCTTTAGACAGCGATCGTGAAAACAGAACAAACAAATATTTTGAGACCCATTCAGCATACCTGGATAAAAAGGCATTGGGGATACTATCACGCCCAGGGGATTTTTTTACATCCAATTTCAAAAGCATATTTAATATACCACATTCACTAATTACAATATCAGGCATAGGCGGATAGCCAGCGTCAAAATTTGGTAACACATCATTGTCTCGAGTAAACACCGATTTAAAATGTTTATTAAATGCGTTTGAAATTATTTTTTCTTCATGGGTTAAGTTACCTCCAATTTTGAAAACATCACAATCCCTAGAATGTGGAGATATTAATCGCCAAAATTTCTCCGGTGAAGTAGATATGAAGTTTGGCAAAGATTCGCCGAAATAACGACTTTTATCAACTGTAACTTGGGTTTTAAGTTGCAAAGAAAGAGCAAGAATTTTTTCAGTCAGTTCACACGAGTCGGCGCTTGTTTTCAGTTTCTTTTTCAATCGTTTCCATTGTCTTTTTAACTGTAAGGCCTTTCTAGAAATCCAGGGGTTCTTTTTATTCTGCTTTTTTACAATTATTGGCACAAAACGGTCACTACATTCACTTACAATAATTTTAAACAAATTCCAAAGATCATTTACGTCACCAGTACTGTTTACAAAATCGTCTAAATTAAATGAAAGCATGTCTATCATAGAGACATCATCTGCACGAGAAAAATTTGGATAACACTTGGACTTGGTTTTTCTATTTACAGAAACATCTTCTAAGGTTAACAATACTGCTTTGTGATCAGAAATCCCAGGGATTACTTCACATTTAGATTTAGACGAAATTGTACCGCTTAAAAAAACAAGGTCAAGTATAGATGTAGAGTTTCCTTAAATTCTTGTGAAATCCTCGACGACTTGTAGTAAGTCAAATTTAAAGGCCATGTCTAACATTGCTTCGCCTAAGTTATCATTTTGGTGTTTCAGTGAAAAATTGGACCAGTCAACGTTTAAAAAATTAAAATCTCCTACCAAAATAACTCGATCGCCAGGCTTCACATGTGTATCGAGAACTGCCGTAGAAGATCCAGGGGGTCTATAAAATGCCCCAATAGTGTATTTATATTTACCATCGTACGCTTTGCAAAACATACACTCGGTATCAGGTATTTTAGGCATGCTCACTATATTTAGGAAGTTCTTAAAAGGAATACACACACCACCACCCTTACTGCCACGGTCTTTCCGGAGTGCACTGTAGCCAGCAGGGACAAATTCACCGTCGTATATCGTATCATTTAAGCGAGTCTCAGTCAGAACGGCAATATCAGGATCATGACAGAGCAAAATTCCTTCCAACTCTGTGGCCTTGTTAAGGACGCTTCTACAATTGACATTCAGCAAGCGCAGTGATCGAGAAGCACTTTTACACCGTCATTTATCTGTTTTGCTTATCTCGAAGCGTGAACCCTTCCCTTCATCTCATCCAAATAGCGCACCGTCCACGTTCAGCTTATCATAAACTAGTTTAACTTTCGCTCCGTTTTCTTTCTCTTTAGCCGCACCTTTCCATAATTGCTTTCGAATTTCGCGAACTCTGATTGAGAAATCCTCAGACATCGATACCTTAGTGCCTTTTAGTTTATGCGATGACCTTAATATTGCTAATTTTTCCCGGTAATCGATGAACTTGAGGATAGCTGGACGGGGCTTGTTTTCAACTTTTCAGCCAAGCCTACGACATCTCCCAGTACCGGTGACCGTTATTCCTAGTTTTTGTAAAAAAAAGCCTCGTCTTTTACTTTCCCTTCAAGCTCTTCAACTGTCTCAGTATTAGGCTCGTCTATACCATAAATTATCAAATTTTTTCTGCGGCTCCTGTTTTCTAAATTATCTACTTTAGCCTCGAGTGAAGATAATTGTCTGTCAAATCTTGATACTGCTGTTTCCATGTCTTTTATTTGCTCGGTCACCGCGTTTAAACCGGTTACCTGTCGCTCCAGCCCATCAATTCGTTCAGTTAACGCGGTCGTTTTTTTGTTAATTTTATCTCGAGAGGCAAGAACATTTAGAACAGTATCATTCATCTTGCTCTGGCCGGCACGAGACGACACGAGCCCTCGCTTGCGCGGCCGTCTGCTTCCTCTGAACTAGAGTTATGGTGGCGTCACGCATGCGCCAAACGCTTTGTGAGATCGGTCTATTGTTGTCTTCAAAATCAAGTTTCTAGCCTCCAACAGAATAGGAGGAAAATTTTAAAAAACCTTAGTGCTGCCATTTGTTGGCAGAGCCTGAAACTAAGTCATGAGCGAGCCTCGTTCGTTCAAAACGGTCGAGAAACTGGGGAAAGCAGACGAGCTATAATTGTCCCGAACGGTTAGGGCACTGCTCCACGTTGACGAGCTAACCTTGTCCAAAATGGTTGAGGGGTTAAAGGGACCGTGAAGGGATTTTATAAATTGGTCACGCGTGCTACAGTAAATGTAAATTGTTCGAATTTAAAAAAAACATCTATGGAACAGTTTTTGTTTTTGATACGCGAGCTAGTTTCTGGAAAAAAGAAATTGATGCGCAAATTGCTTCTTTTTCCTCAGCCACTCTTTGTCCCAAAGTGAACAATCCTGCGCACTGGTACTGGGGGTAGTTTAGGAAAGCCTTCTTTGAGAGTTTACCTGACATGGGATTATCTCTTCAGAATGGAATTATCCATTCACTGGGCCTTCAGGAAGTGGAACATTAACCGCTTCTTAGGAGGTCGGGCCGAGAAATATTAAAAAAAAAAAGGAAAACCTTGGGCAGACAATAACGGTATTCTCTCCTTCATTATCCGTGGAGAGGGGAATAGTGCATTTGGCTTTTGCTGCCGGTGACTGTTTTGTGGCCTCTTTCGAGTGATGGGATTATCGGTTTTCTGGTGTACTTGAAAGGAGTCGGCATGTCCTTGAAAACCAACTTTTCTTCATCCGGGGCTAATATACTATATGTTCTCCCTATGTTTTCTCGCTCGCTCGTCCCCTAAATTATTTCCCGGTAGTTTGGTCCCTTTCCCTCTGAGAAAAGTGGGTGTAGAGCCTTTATTTGTCCTTTCCTCCTTCTAAATTGTTGCAGGTTTGGGGAAGGCAAAGATGAAACGACTTATGGTGTATTCGTGCAACGAAGCTTTTCTCCCAGGAGAGTTTTGAGGTCAGGTGCACCACATCACTGATGTTCGCTAGTCCCCCCCAGCCAGCAACGAGTTGCCAAGAACCTGCAACCTGCCGACAGAATATCAGTCATTAGTTCTGTCAGGTTCACTGGTTCCCCTCCTTTTGGGGAAGGATTGCGGTCAGCAGCATGGAGCTGTGGGGTGCCTTTCTTTTTCTCTTTCCTTACCTTTCAAGCACGTTCACGAAAGAAAGACTCCTCCGACTCAACTGCATGGGACTCCGTCATTTCACGCGAAGTATAAGGTATCAGAGTTCAGGGATGTATCTCCATGTAGAAAGCGGTGGTACGGGCAATAATTATTTGACATAATTGCTAAGGCAGCCTCCGCTATAAAATGCTTTAAAAAAAAGGGGGATCACCTCATTTTTTCGTGTCACCATTTTCCACGCCCCTTTCCTCGTGGCCTTTCCTCCTCGCAGATCCTTGACAGACTATTCGGTTTTCTTTGAAGATAAAGATCTGTCAGGCGAATACACCATTATCTCCCTCGTAGAGAATCAATATCGCTGGTTGGCCCCTAATCAGGCTTTACGCTCAGCTTAATCTATTTTTTGGTGAAAGGGGTAGAATATGCGCCGTTCCAGTTGATTAATGAATGCGAACTATTCCTTCTAAATCAAAAACAAAACAAAAATACTTGCTTTGAAAGTGAAAATTGTAGCTTACTAGTTATTGTAGGAAACATTAGGCACTTGTGAGGGCTGTCTAGTAGAAAGACCTTGTACCAGGAATGAAACGAGTTGGGAATGTTGATTATAGATGATTGACAGCCTTTCCTTTTTCATTTTCTTCGGTATAACAGGTAAATATGCAGGAAAAAACCAACACATCTTCTAGCTACTGACTTTAACGTACAGGCTTGCATTACGTCGGGTAGCCAATTACTAACTTTAAATTTGATGTCGGCACTTTTTAGTTACTGAGGTCGGATGTGAGAAGATTCCTAAGTGGTTTAGATTAGACCTCAGTATACTGCATTGTTGCGTGCTGAATGCACTTCCTTGGATTGGCGCAAACACTCCCAAAAGTGTCAGCACTTTATGGATTGCATTGAAACGGTAAAGTGTATTGACAACATTGCGGCAAACTGTTAGTGCTGACATCGGTGGTTTATAAAGAAAAAAGAGAGAGTAACAGAAAAGCATGCTTGTTTTTCTGCAATGAGTTTAAATTGTTTGAATGCTTCTCAACTTTGTTTGACCTTATCAATTTGTGATGCCGGTGTTTTTGCAAAAAATGAAGCTAGTAAAAGCTAGGTACAGAAAAAGACAATAAAAAAGGGTTATGGAGAGACTGACAAAGGTTGTCGAAGTTTGTTTCTCTCTAAATAAATGGCATAGGCACCCACAATGTCATTTGTTGTTTCGACGAAATTGGGCTTAGCTGGACGTCGGCTCGTAGAGAAATTTCATCTTTCTTTCTTATCTTTTGATCCAGATTACGTCATGTTCTTAAACTTTCTAATCCTATCCCAACTGCTAGTGTCTTGCTCCGATGAGTTTCGGCTTTCTGCGACGCATAGTTTACTTACACGGGCCGAAAACGCTTGTTCTATTTTCTCGATTAAGCCCTGTATATTTCTTTTCTTCGGACATTGTGGGGAGAGGGGGATACGCTTACCAGAGAGCCGCAAGCTACACTTGGATCCCCAAAGCACGCTGCTCGTGAGCCGTGGTTTGGCCACCCCCGGTATATACCGGAAGCGCGGAACCCTACTTTGGCGTGCCCCGTGGGCTAAGGGGGCCACGGCTAATGGTGCAGGACGGCCTGGTACGCAACAACATGGAGAAGCTAACCTTCTACGCGCTGTCGTCGCCCGAGAAGCTGGACCGCATCGGGGAGTACCTGGCGGTGCGGGTGTCGCGGGACATCTCGCGCCACCGGGTCCGCTACGTGGAGATCTCGATGGAGGCCATGGACCAGCTGCTGGTCGCCTGCCACGCCCAGAGCCTGAACCTGTTCGTCGAGAGCTTCCTCAAGATGGTGCAGCGGCTCCTCGAGTGCCACAATGCCGACCTGCAGCTGCTCGCCACTCAGTCGGTGCGTGGGCTCCCTTCGGTCGTCGCGGAGAAGGGAACTGAGGTTTCGGGTTGCACGTCAAAGGATCCCCGGTTGGTTCAGATTAAGCCACAGTCCTCCGCCGTTGCATGCCGGATGCCCTTCGTTGAATTAATGAGTAAACCCTGGAACGTTTGTCTATTTATCACTTTGTAAGTGATGGCTCCATAAGGAAACTGTGCAGGGACCTTGCTTGCTCATGTTGCACCATAGCGAGGCCAATAGAGTGCAGCTGTTGGCCCGACGCCATTGTGTGCATCACGAATGGCGTAGTGTCACGCGGAGTGAGGGGTGTAAGAGGTGCGCTAACATTTTTCTCCGCTGATGCTAGGGTAGGAGCTGCTGATCGGTGCTATCACGCCTTCGTTGCATTCGGCGGAATGTCTGAGGATGGCTATTTTTAGTTTGTACTGAAATGACAAACGAATGTAACCATCATTGTTTTAACTGGGCTGAACCAACAGTCATTGTAGTTACCACGAGCGCTTGAAGAAATGAAGAGTAGAATGGCTTTGAGTAAATTGGCGTTTAGCTACAGTATCCACAGAAGGGTCAAGGGGCCACAGACACCATGCCAGCTACTGGGGCGCCAAGCCCGGTAACATGGACGCCTCTCCGCTTCACCTTGAGGTCGGTCCAGCTCAAAAGTCGTCCAGATGGCGAGGAGCTGCGCTGCCGCTCTGTTGCGTTTCCTGAAGAGCGCTTGGGGCATCCCTTTGTTGAGATGGAGCTGAGAGCCCTGTGCCAAAGTCAACGTTGGGAGGTAGACTATAACCTGAAAGAAAGGTTTTAATTTTATATTGCATCGCAACATTGTAGGTGGAAGGACATGTAGCAAGCTGAAATGTGACATATTTTGTTTTACTAGTGGTCTAAGTTTCATACTAAAATTTCAACATCAACTCCTCACCGAAAGAAAGTTAAAAATAAAGACCTAGACATATCTTTTTGTTTTTATAGCAGTATGAAAGCATATACAAACTGATTGGAAAGTGGTGAGGAAAACTCATACTACACCGTTGGAGGACAAAGTTCGAAAGAATTTAATAAACACCCAGAGGTAACTACAATATCTTCATCAAAATGCTGCCATGCCAGTGAGGTGAGATAACAAAGCCTTCCAACCTGCCAACTCATCATCCTGAGAGCCCAGGTTGGTGGAAGCGTAGTAAAAGCCCCGACGATCTCGTAAAAGTACACAGAAGAACCGTAATTTTTCAGCTTTCTTGTCATTTCCCCACATCAGAATCTATTGCAATTGCCAGGAGAGTCTAATCATTCTTTTGGAAAACAAACAAAGAGCTCACAATTGTGGGGAATGCAATGGTCCCTTTGCAAAAGGGTGCACGGTGAGACCCCTCAAGAGAGTCGGTCTTTCGTCATACAAAAAGAACAGAACTTTCAGCGAGGCATTGCTTCGCACAGTTGTGGAGATGAACATCAGGGGAAGAAAATCCATCAGATTATTATGCACTACTTTGTGTGCGTGTGCACCCAGGCAGCACACACAGTCTTTCAGAGATGCATGCACGGACTTTCACGCATGAACAACGAGAGGAGTTCATAGGATTGTTTTACACGATTGCCAGGCCAAGATGCCTGGGATTGGGATGCATTTGCATTACAAAAGTGAAACAGGACTGTCTGTGGCAAACCATGTACTTGGGCATCTGAATCTTGACAGTGGCAGTGCAGCAAAGCCAGTTAGTGTTTTAAGACTACTGCATTGAAAGCAGAAAATGAAGCAACAATACTCTTGGATTCATTCATCAGAGGAGGAGGATGTTATGAAAATTTAAAATTGGAAGATAGAAGGTTTCACTCGCTGGTGGAGCATAAGTGCATGTTTTACGCACTATCATACATGTCTACTTCAACTTCATGATGCTCGTGTTAGCAACTTGGGGTCACCTTTCTTTTTTGTCTCTGCATGTGAAAAGTAGTTTGATCGGCCCTGCCATTGGGAGACAGCACCACCGTTGCCAAAAAGGCTACTGCAAGGCCATTGTAAGCACCCTACCAAACACTTGCAGGTTTGGTAAGCTGCACAATGAAACACAGATAAACAGAAAACTTGCAGCACTGAAAAGGTTGATGTGATGTGGCTAGATATACATTGTTAGTTAAGTGTACTATAGGGCGGTTCTGGCTTCTTCGAATTCCCTATTGGCTCTGGGGAATTGTGCCTGGAGGGGGCACTGACACATATGTGCTTGTGCATTTCAGTTTGTCAAGTTCGCCAACATTGAGGAAGACACGCCTTCTTACCACCGGCGCTATGACTTCTTTGTGTCCAAGTTTTCCTCCCTTTGCCACGACAACAACCCGGATGCTGAGCTTCGGAAGCAGTGAGTGCTTCGGGCTAATTGTTAGCTCACAGACCCATATGGGGGTTGGTTTAAATTTGCTGTTGCGACATTAACATAATTTACTGATAGAAGGCTGGGCTAGTGCTGCCTGTAAAAATTTGCCTGCCAACCAATACTGACCACTATAACCCTATCGGTGCTAATTTGAAACAACTTATTAGAGCTAGATTTTTGTATTTATTGTAGCGTTGTTCGGGTTGCTCATTGATAACTGGAGAGCCATGCCTCAGTTATAATACCAGGTTCAAAAATGGGTGCCATGACCAATTATTGAGAATCCTCGAAGAGCTGACAGCAAAGCAGAGCAGATTGTCACTACTGTAAAAGGCCTAGCAAGCACCCCCCCTTGTATGGGGATAATTCACTCAAATAGGTGAGCCCTTGATCAAATCTCTACCGAAAATTCCAGATGGTGGTCACAAAAGAAAGATGACCAAAAGTAAAAGGTGCAGTCTAGTCTGCATTGTTTTAAAATATTGCTGGGCCCTTCAAATCAGATGCGACATATGCCACCTAGCCAGTTTCGACAAGCATAAGGAGCGGTGGAACTATTTTCTGAAGTAAGAATCTACAGTGTTACTTTTATTTTGTTCATCTTAGCACAAGTGCAAGATAATGCGCCGGTATCTCCCAGAATACTGCAGTTGCACCTAGTAATTGCAAAGCCAAAAATTGGCCGCATGTTTGATCATTCTGCCAAATGCATTTACTAAATGCGGTAGCTTTATAAGGTTGCTGGTGCTCTTAGTTTGGGTGGTGCCTAGGGCAGGGCTTTGTATGGAAACAGATTACGTCACACCAGTGTCTCTTTGTGAAGCTACGCACGCTTCCCTTCAGCACCACCGGTGAACAAAGCCTTTGCGCTGAATTTTCTGGGTCACCAAGAGAGGAGAAGCGTGATTTTCTGCCCTTTCCACTTTTCGTTCTGCACACTCTTTCTACACACTCTGTTTCTTCTCTCTTTTTTGCCCTTTCCACCTTCTCTGCTCCATGCACTTACACCACCTGCCTCTGCTCCCCCCCTTTCTGCATGCTGGGTCTGTAGCTGTCAGCAGCCCACTCTGGTTCCACGCCGGTGACCATGGTTCTATCCTTGGAACTGGTTGCCGTTTTTGTCAAGATCGTTTAGCGGTTACGGACTGAGCGATCTACAGATTTCGTGCTTACGAGGATCCTGAGGGGTTGGTTGGCCCTATAAAGCTTCCGCTTTAAAACCCGACTTTTTCCCGACCTGCAGCCAGACGTGGCAGCCATGGAAACCACAGCTTGACATTGTCACGAGTTCCACTGTAAGAATTGTGGAAGCTGTGTTTCTGGTGCCATGAGCCAAAAGTCAGCAAAACCACCTCTTTCCCGTTGCTTCTATGGCAAATGGGCAGTAACATGTGTTAACCCTTATGTTTTTGGTGCTCCTCTGAGACCCATTGCAGACATCAGGAGTGCCGACTGGTTTTGGTGTTCCGGTGTGATCGAACTGGAGCTTAAAGAGTGCTTTGATTCGAGGTGAAAGCATCCAGACCACAGGAGAACAATGGGAGTTTATTAGTGTTGTGCGAATATTCGAATTTTTTGAATAGTAGTTTCGAATAATACAGTAATTGATATTTGCTTCGATATGAACTGCAATATTTATACTTCTCAAAGTGTTGATCGCTGCGAGTTAGCCCTGTTGAGTGAGCTTCTCACCGGGCACCTGTGCACTGTGGGGATGAAATAACTGCGGAGCTTGCGGGCTCCGCGTGTTTCCTCGCAGTGCAAAGGTGCTCGGTGAGGAGTGCACTCAATGGTGCTAACCCGCTGCGATTACGTCATAGTATCTGTTGGCAGCATTGTCTTTACAACCCATGCTCATCAATCGTGCTTGTTTTTTTTGTTTGTTTTTGTAAAATTTTAAAATGGAAGAAAGAATATATGCATATTGCAAGAAAATTTATAAATCCCCTCGATTAAGATAGCTACGAGAATTTAGTTGTTTACTTGCTATAGTTCATAATTATAGCTACCGTAGAGTTCCAAAGGAATGCCCACCCAAAATGAAGAGATAAATGGTGAAAAGCATGGGGTGGGCTATCTTTGAAGATGCCACAGCAAAACTTTATGAAAAATTAATGATTAACACCCTGGCACTGGCCACAAACCACATGCTGCGGGAACTGATGCCACAGGTCGCGGAAACCACAAATTCGCGTTTCACGTGCGATAAGCACGTGGCAATTTGCAACGAACTCCTGTGTCACAGGAAAGGATACCGCAGGTTGCGGACACAGCAGATTCGCGTTTCACGGAACGAAGGACCTGTGAAAACCTCTGAGAACTCGCATCTCACGGGAACATATACCGCAGATCGCGGACACAGCCGATTCATGTTTTATGGTGCAATAAACACGCGGGATCCCGCTACAAACTTGCCTGTCACAGGAAACGATATTGTGCGTGCAGATAGCGGAAAAAAACTTGGGAGTCTGCTACAAACTTGTATGTTATGGGAACAAATACCGCAGATCGCGAATGCAGAAGAATCATATTTCACGATGCAATATACACGTGGGACTAACTCGCATGGAATCGCGGTCGCGCACAGATCGCAAACAAAAACGCGGAAATCCACTACAAACTTTGTCACGGGAACGGATACTGCTAATTGCGGGTGGAGCAGATTTGCATTTCACGGTGCATTGTACCCGTGGAAACAACTCGCGTGCTATGGGAGCCGATATTGCGCGTGCAGATCGCGGACGAAGCCGCTATGAACTCGCTTGTCAGACATGCCGGTACAGCAAATTGCGCAATTGATGCGATACCCTTCGGACATCAGCGTGACGTCGGACGGGAATCAGGGGGTGCCCGATGTTTCGGAATTTTGATGTTACAGATATTTAGCCAGAAAAGCGGGATGGGCGATCTCTCAGAACTTTACGGTATATTAAAATTAACTGAGCTTAGAAGTGGACAAGTGGAAGGTTGGGAAGAACCTTCACGTGTTCAGCTGAATTTTCTTTTAAGCGTGGTGCACGGTAGTTAAGAGCTTGGAGAACCTGTTCAATATTCAATTTGAAAATATTCGGCCGAAACCACTATTCGCTTTAAACTTGGCACACTGACTAGAGTTCATGAGCATGTTCGAGAACGCATCTGGAGGCTCTCCGTCACACACGATCATGTCACTGTGCATGTGACCCGGGAGACGGTGCTAGAGTTGAGGGGTACCACACACTTTAATCGGTTTAATTTTTTAAAATAGAAACTAGCGTATGTAAGCCAAAATATTTTTCTATTCTTCGGTCTATAAATGTAGAGACCGATTTCCACAATTATTAGGCGGAAGTCCGTAAATTGTTGCCCGTCCCCTTTGAGCGTGCCTCCATGTCGGCCGTCGCTTGCAGGCTCCGGCTGGCGGGTCTGCGTGGCCTGCAGGGCGTGGTACGGAAGACGGTGAGCGACGACCTCCAGGTGAACATCTGGGACGAGACGCACATGGAGAAGATTGTGCCCTCCCTGCTCTTCAACATGCAGGATGCCAGGTGGGTGTTTCTGGGGGGAGGGTATGCAACCTTCCTTCCTCTTTTAATGAAGGGTCCCATTCTAATGCAAGCTAGCTCAGATTTTGTGAGCCAGTGATGCGTGCGTTGCATAGCACAGTAGAATTGGTACAGAAGTTGGCCATCTCCTTGTGGAGATGGCAACAAAAAAGGAAAAGGTAAAAGCCGAATTAAGACCAATCTACGAGACAATTTGGCCAGCTGCCAAAAGTTTTCGGAAACAAAACGCAGGCAGGAGAGAAGGATGAGGCGACTACTTTGAAAAGACACTGGCGGCACATTGCAGGAAGATTGAAATTGAACCTGAGCATCAGGTGCGTTCCTCATAAAACGCAACTTCATGTACGACGGATGGATCGATAAATCAGCTGGAGATTTGTTTTCTCTCTCGACCCCTCTTAGATAACGACGCCGTGTTGCTGGATTTTTTGTTGCCCAGCGGAGGTCAGCATGGATCGTGGATTGGATACGATTGCTGTGGCAGCATTAGCTGGGACTCGGCTTCAGTCGTCCAAATGGCAATGCGGAAATTATGCCCAGTCTGTGTCCCACGCCGGCCTACGGTGAGCGACGTAGAAGCTCAAGCACTAGGGTCTCGTCGTCTGGGAGGCGTCGTGCCTTCGTCAAACGTGCTCTGTTGAGAAAGTGCGACTCTAAGCCGACGGGGCACATTTACTCGAGCGGTCGGGAGGAGAGAAAAGAACGCGACGTAAGCTTTTCTTGTTCCCGTTGTCGTTGCATTCGTTCAGAATCACTCTGTTTGTCGCCATGACTCGATGCTGCATTCGCTTGCGTCGCGTCGTTCCCTTCTGTGTTCACTCTTTCTCTTGGGGGACGGCAGCAATTACGTTCTATCGGAGAAGCCGTGAGACAGAGACAATAATGCGCATTTATTCTGGCCGCCAAAATTAGAACTCTCCTCCGGCATATTTTGGCCTGCCTATTACGAACGAATGTGACTGAAAGTCTCGAAGGCAAGTTCAGTCTGTAACTACTGGACAGCTAGGTTAACGGCGATAAGGTAACGCTAGTGCGGCGTGCACGCTTTGTTTCACCATCCAGTACCAAAGTGGCCGAGACATTGGAAGCTGCTTTAACCTCGATATTTGCTCATTTTCCCATTTTCGTCGGCGGTGTCTTAGCTGACGCGGTCGACTTCCGGACTAACTTCAACGGTGGCACCACAATCTACCCTTGACGGTTGCACGCTCAGGGTGGGAGCTAATCATTCGTTGGAGATCAGGTCGATACCTAGGTTATCGATAAGGTTCCGCGTTCTACCGTCGAGCCCCCGAAAATTAATCCCCGAGCCGTTTGGTTAAAATAGAGGAAAGCCGAAAAGCCCCGAATTGGAGCTGGCCGTGAATAAGGCACATTTGAGCTTCATGGGAAGAAATCTTCGACTCCAGCTTTATTTTGTGCGGACCTGGAACACAGCCTGCACCGGACTGTCCACGGGGCTGCCACTTTCTCCGGGATCCACATTCCTCATCTCCTTCTCTGGTCGGTGCCTGGACCTTCTCCAGGGAGTCATGCGCACATTCTCTGGAGCTTGGGGAATGCCGTGGCTACGTCTTGTTTTGTTGAAGGGGGGATGAGAGTCTTTAAATAGTAAAATATTGTAGAGCCCATCCACTTCATGGGAAGATGGAGGACCAGCAAAGCTGTTATCTTTACGACAACTTTACGACAACTATACGACATCTATACGATTAACATATGATTGCAATGAAGACACGTACACGACTTGGTTGTTTAGTTGTCTTTGGTTAATTTTTAGTGACTAAAGTGATCACTGCCTTTTGGTCACTAATGGGCAAGTTCTAAACCCAATTTTTCGAGGCACACCTCGAAGACAGTTCTTTTTTCGATCGAGCCCAAGTTTCTCTATCAGCATGGCGGAAGCGAAAGAAAAGAAGGTTAGATCGATGCGTTCTGCCCTCAGCCTGGTCACAGCACACTGGTCTGGTGAAGGCGAGCGGGTTGAACATGAATACATAAAATTGAAAGAATAAAACATGGAGGACAAGCACAGGACAACCACTTTCTTTCATTTAGCAACGACGTTTATTTTGGGCAGAGACATTGCACCCTGAGCGTTCAGTCCGCGTTCAGAAAAGCCGGTGCTCCCTTTTGAGAGTGCTCATTCGAAGACTGTTAAGATAGGTATCATCAAGACGTTAATCACATCAGCTAAAACGAAATCCTGTCAACATACGGCAACAGACAGCATAAAGAGCCAAAGTCGACGACTCCTGAGTTCCGGATATCCGGTGGAACGCCTCGTGTCCGTTTTCCACCAACTTATTAACCCAAAAGCAACTACCAAAACACCTTTCAGTCGAAGGATAGCCAGCATACCATACATTCATAATGCTTCCCATCGCATCCGTTCCATTGCATCACGCCATGACACGAAAGTTGTCTTTTCCAGTAGATTCAAATTGGCAAGCATGTGCAACATGATCAACCGACAAGAAGCCAAGCCGGCTTGCGAAAAAAAGCACGCCACGCTTTTCCGGACCTGCTGCACAGAAAAAGTTTACTCCATCCCCCTCAAATGCGGAGCCGAGTACATAGGACAAACCGGCCGATGTATCAATGACCGCTTAAGAGAGCACGAAAACGAAGCCACTTCAAGAACCGACAACCCCATTCATCCGATCGCGGTTCACGCGAACGAATGCATTGAATGCGCGCCTGACTTCGCAGGAACCAAGACAAGAGGGGGACACCGCAATCGCCGCGGACGTGAAATCATCGAATCCTTTCTCATCCAGAACGCAGAAAACAACGTTTCATCGGCCTCGGTAACCTTATCAAGACGGGAATTAGAATTCGTCAGGCCTGAACTTGAAAAATATTGCAACTCCCCGTAAATACCGTAATTACCCGATTCTAACGCGCCCCCGATTCTAACGCGCACCCGTTTTTCCAGGCCAACAAACCAGAAAAACTTTCACCTCCGATTGTAACGCGCACGGAACTTCGTGATCAAGAACAACGAATGCGAGAGAAACAGGCGATTTATTTACCGAAGTAGTCACTCATCTCACTCCTCGTCGCTCTCCGAGAGCTCTTTGTCGCTCTCCGCTGACCACAACATGTCGTCCTCGGTGCCGTCAAGCGCGTTCGCTATGCCGAGCGTTCAACCATGGCCGAAGGGATCATGGCCCACGCCTCGCGCGCCCATCCCGCGAGCGTTTTGAGAGGCGCACGCTTCAGCCGACCGCTCGTCAGCCACTCGTTGTACAGCACACGAACGCGATCTTTCACGGACGCGATCATTGCGCGCAAGTAAGCGCGCAAGTGGGACGACTTGCGTGAACGCAGAAGGAACAAAATGGTTGCTAAAAGCACGGAGGAAAGATGGCAAAAAGCTTCGGATGGATGGATGGATGGATGTTACTGGCTATACCCTTTGTAGCGGGCGGTAGCTTGCGCCACCTAGCCTAAGTCTAAGAAAGACAAAACATTTGATTCCTCCCGCCCTTCTAAGCCAATTTTCTCCCCCCTAACTATCACCAGGTAGTGTGGGATATCACCAGGATGACCTTTGGGGGATCGGGCAAAAAAACTAATGACATCACCCCCCGCCTCTTCCACCCGGCGAGGGAGTCGCCAATTTTCCTCTGGTCAACCTTGTCGGCGTTACCCCTGCACCGGACCCACTGGGGGACAGGGTTGAGACTTTGGGCTGGAGCCACGCGGGAGGGAGTCCCAATTTTCCTCTGTCCCGCCTGTCCCCAGCTGTGCTAGTTAGTTGTGCATCATTCAATTTTCCCTAGATAATTTCCACCAATCTTCTAACCGCCTCTTTGTTACTGTGATCCTCTTCTTCTCCGTCCCTCCATCGTCGCCAGCAAAGCCCAGGGCCCCGGCCAAATCCGTTACCCCCTCAGGGAGGGCAGGACGAAGCCCCGTGCACTTTAAAACCAAATGCTCAAGTGTCTCACTCTCATCATGGCATGCAGCACATAATGTGTCTATCTCCTGAAATTTAGCCCTATACGTCCTCGTCCTCAAAACTCCCGTTCTCGCCTCGAACAGTAAAGAACTTCCCAGCGAGTTGTCAAACACATTTTCCTTTCTTATGTCCTGTTTTTTTGACCTGTACACCGTTAGAGCCGATTTTTCCTGCATTCTTCACTCCCACATTTTCCTCTCGGCCTCTTTTACTCCCTTTTTCACTGAGGTAGTCTGCTCAGCCCCATCATTAGTGGGTAGGTATTTAAATTAAGCTTTCGGGTTCGGTTTGTCCATTTTGTGTTTATGCATTTCATGTATAAATACTTGTACACTTTACGCGCCCACCGCGTATCATCCATTTCGGTCAACCTTTGTTCAAATTTTAACTTACTAATTGCTTCCCTGCTCTCAAAAGACGACCAGCCCATGTCCCCCTGCACTCCCTCATTTGGTGTGTTTCCATGTGCTCCCAATGCCAGTCTGCCTACGCTTCTTTGTCGAATTTCTAATCCTGATTGAACCTCTGATTTCATGCAGAGCACCCCATTGGCGCCATCTTGAGATGGCGATGGCAATGGGTGGAACGAAATTTCCGCTGTTTTGACAGTTTCGGTTTCGTATCCGATTCTAACGCGCATGTGATTTTTTGGCCTATTTTTCCGGAAAAAAGGTGCGCGCTAGAATCGGGTAATTACGGTACACACCATCACGGTAGTTATGCCCGTGCCTCGTGCTTCTCCCGTTCCATCTCCTATCACCCTTTCCATCTCCCAGCTTTCCTTCCTCTTTATCACCTTTCCATCTCCCGGTTTTCCTTTCCGTCCCCCATATCACCCTTTCCATCTCCCAGTTAGCCTTCTCCGTTATCAACCTATCTTCGTCGGGGTCTCTCGTTCAGGGTGCAATGTCTCTGCCCAAAATAAACGTCGTTGCTAAATGAAAGAAAGTGGTTGTCCTGTGCTTGTCCTCCATGTTTTATTCTTTCAATTTTATGCACAGCACACCCTTAGCTGAGATAAGTGGGTGACCGTAGATGATAACGAGGGATCACTATCTAATAATGCCCGGGAAGGCAGGCTCGCGCGGGTTGCTTCTCCTTTTTATTTATACTTGCCACGACCATGCAGAACGAAGGAGCGCCGTTTAAACGGGAGTTTTTTTGTTAACATCCACGGACGCATTTTTTTTCCAGATCCTAGCACATAACAGCTTCGCTGTAAAAATTGTGAAATCATTGATTTTTCAAAGATCCCAATTTTGAAATCTTTGCAGCGAGGAGTATCTCTCCACAAAATATGACTGCTGAATTTGGTGTCTAATTATTCTAAAGAGAAAGTTTAAAGTCTCAAGCGGCTGGACTTGGAAGTAAGGGTGAAACTTCATGAGTGGTTTTCTCGGCTTTGCCCGTTTTGTTGAGTGCCTTTGCTTTACGGGCGTTCTGACAACATTCTCTCGAATGGACTTCAGGGGAACTTGGTATGACTGTTTTCAGCAATAACTGAGCTCTTTGCTTTTCGCCCTATACTCAAAAAAAAAAAAAGAGAAATTAGCTGCAACTTAAGGTATTTATTGTTCTATTTATTTTGTTTGAACAACTGCGATTTATTTATATTCAATAATGCAGCTTTATAAATTTTCTGTTAGCTTTAGCATGGATGGTGGCTTCTTGGAAATTCCTGTGTAAATCTAGAGGGAAAGAATTTCAGTAAGAAACTACCCTCACGAGCTGTAAGAAATTACCTAATTAGGAATATATATTTGCCATATCTTTCGAGGAGAAAAATATTTTAAATCCAATTGCATATTAAAAATCGGCATTAAGAGAGACGTGTGTGCTGTATTTGAGTGAGACATGTTAATAAATAAGAGAAAAATATTTAAGCTCATTCCCCCGAACCCCAAGAAACGTCGATTTTTGGTCCGACACCCAAAATAGACACAGAAAAACATGAAATTTGTGGGAGGAACAAAAACAATATAGAGAAAACACCCTCGTAAACAAAGGAACATTAACCCCAAAACACAAAACCCTAGTTCTGTATTGTGTGATAATGAATTATCTTCATCAAAATACATGCTAGCTTCGGTAAAACCTTGTACTTAAAAATGTTGCGAGTCCTCCACTGCATACATGCTGTATCTTTCTAAAAGAAAACATCTTCTTGACCTTATTGGTGCTGAGTTTGCTAAGTATTCCGACTGTTCGTTAGGGTAAACCAAATTGGTAGCTCTTTGTTTTGTTCAAAACTAGGAAAATATGAGATCAGTATCTCACAAATTAGGCATAAAAATGGCATCTTTGTAGCTTCTTTCTTCTAAAGGGCCCTGGAATCTCACAAATGGCATTTCACACTTTTCGTTTTTTTTTTTTTGCACTCCGTCAATCTACTTGCTTAGTAGACATGCGACGGAGGTACCGCATAAATCGTGACCAGCTTGTACACGTTAGTCTTTATAGCTGTAGGCCAACACGCTGTTTACAGACAAGCTTACATTTACCCACGCCAGGTGTCAACACTGCATGTGCGCAGAAACCAGATTTGCCTTAGGTGAGGCATCTGCGTTTGTGCCGTGACAACATCAGAGCCACCGCAGCGGCACAATGTCGGGGCCATGTGTCACATGGCCCTGACATCCCATGTCACATGAAACGATCCGTTATAAAATGGAAATGTGATTGGAAAAAAACTATGATTTTTGAAGGCTGATTTTGTGCAAGGAAGTCTTCACTTTTTTTCTTAATTCGAGGATTCTGCATTAGGTCAGAGTTATCGTAACTTGGTCATGTCGTAACGTCTTGGCGGGTCTTTTTTGCGGTTCTTTACAGTAAAAAGTTTATCTCTTGGGTAGCGCTACAAATCTAAAATCGACATTTACCAAGAATGCCGGGATAATTAGCGGCAATCTTTCTTGAGTCGCAAATGCCTTTTATCGCGCGGGTTACCGGAGGAATTATCGTACAATACTATTGAATCCAGTTCAATTGAATTTGATTGGGGGGGGGGGGGTTTGAAGCCGTGCCGGTACCACTCATATTGTTTGCAGCTTGTTAGCTTTTTCGGTTTTAATGCTAGGATCCAGGAGATGAAGCCATCCTGGCAATGCTTATACTTGTTTTTGTCTTTCTCGGAACTGCAGTAAGTGTGCAAGCAAGCTGGTGGATGTTGATCATGTTGAAAATTGCCCTAGACAGTTGTAAAAGATGCGACACTTGGTAGAAGAGACAGGAACACAAGAAAAGAAACATCTTTCTCGCTTTTTTGGTCTCAGTGCCATGATCTGGGGATTGAAACCGTGTCCATAACGCTCACATTGTTTGTAAGTTTTTCGCTTTTTCGGCGTCAATGCCGTAATCCAGGAAAATGTCGCACCAATAACGCTCGTTTGTAGCATTTTTGCTTTTTCGAATAACTGCCGTGATCCTAGAGTTCAGGCCATGCCGCTAACGCGCAGTCACCTGTCAGGCTCCCAGGGTGGTGGTCACCAGACCTTTCTTCCCACTCCGTTGCAGTGCGGAACTTGCCTTGCCTTCCATCCACTTGCCTGCACTCCACGAAAGTCAAGACGCAAATCCCGCCAAGATAAGGTGGGCCGCCGGATCGTGTGCCCCGTTGCAATCTCTTAACTTGGCCAGGCGTAAGATGGGTCCCGACGTGTGGCCTAAGTTTTTCGGTAGTTTATTGAACTCTATTTGAGCGCTCATCGAGTGCATTATATTACTAACGTCCGTGGTTTGCGTAATTCACCTCTGACGCAGTTTGTCAATATCACTTTGTTTATAGACGCTTTGTGGCAGCTGTGCGTGGGAGCTGCCATCACCGACCTTCAGTTTCTGTATCCTCTTATTCCATTCACTTTGCTTCATCATTGCCACAGTAGGACGGGTTATTGCCATTTTAGATTCTACTGTGTCCATCTCCTCAGCATAGACCTTTGTGGAGGCTTGGCACCTCGGCAAGACAGGAGAAGGTCAGCAATGGTGGCTGTAATCTGGAGTGTGTGCGAAGCGTCTATAACGCAGAGTGCGTCTTTAGAGTTGGTTTCATAGTTTAGAGAGGGTCGCGAAAAGTCGTGACGAGAACATGATTACACCACCAGGTTTCCTTGAAAAAGTAACAAACTCTCGGTCAGTACTGTTTGATATTCTATCCTTGCACTACTGGAGTGACTGGGGGAGTGTTATTTCATATGTAATGTATGCTCTCACGTGGCCGCAAAAAAATGTGCTGCACCAATGTCGGGAAAGGTTACATGATGTCACACGATCGCCTAATCGCTGTACATAAATAGCGTAATCACTCCAAGTTACATAGTCGCCTGATAAATATGGGAATGTGACCGCATACTCACTATCGATTACGTCATCATGTAACTGACATGTTTGGATCCTTTGCATCTGTTGGGATAATCTGAAATGAGACATAAACACACAACACATTCTGCATCATTTGGCCTTGTGCCAAGTGTCAAGGTATATTTTATTTCGGTAATGGGTGAGAGCAAATTCTCAGTTCAAAGCAATTTGAAAGCGAGCAATGTTTTTAGATGAATACTAGCTTTATAATGAATATTAAATAGTAGTTTTTGCACGAGCAACTTGAGGTACAAATAGAAGCTATTACATGATTGGGGGTCTAGGCATTGCTAGGGTGACCAGACGTCCCGTTTTGGCCGTGACAGTCCCGTTTTTGAGGTTCACACCTGCCGTCCCATCATTTTTTGTGAATAAAGCCTAGTTTTCGTGGAACTTGCTCACGAAATTAATACCAAGCGAGTAAAGAAAGCAAGAAATGCTTCCTCATGACAGTGTATTAGAAAAAACATAGGATAAATATAGTATCTTCAGTAGAGTATGATTTCTAGCTTTTTCTGCGGCTTCCCTCGCGAATAACTTTTGTTCACACATACGTGTGCACAGGGCACTTTTCTGTATTCCTAAGTTTGGCACGCTTGGGTTTTGCAGAACGGGTATGAGGGGTGCTTGTTCACTCAACTACTCGACGGAAAGCCCCAGAAAAGTGTGCGTTTTTACGGTGAACTGAGCAGTAGAAAAGCTTTTCCTTTTTGTCTCCCTTCTCCTCTCCTTGCCCCTCCCCTTTCCCTCGATGTCCCGTTTTTTACTTGGACAAGTGCGGTCACCTTAGGCATTGCCCAGGTTTCATGGATAGGTAGGTCTAGTACTTTAGTACTTTAGTCGGTAAAATTCGGAATTTACTTCGTTACATTGAAATTTCGGTACATAGAAATTCGGGGCTAACGTTAAAGAAAGTTTTCACAAATGTTTCTCGGGTGCACAAAACTCACCGAGGACGCCTTTATTTCGGTTTAAACTACAGTAGACTCCCTTTAAGACGAACACGAAGGGACCTTGAAAATTTGTTCGACTTATCAGATGTTCGCCTTAACAGAAGTGCCCTAATTATCATGCTGGGCATGTCTACATTGCTGTTGACCAGTAAACACGGAATGAAAAGGCCTACGATGAAGAGATACTTAAAAAGGGACATTTATTTGGCTTACCACGCCAAAAGAAGAAAAAAAATCATGTTTCACACACCACTGGTGGGGGAACCGATCCATTCGGTGATTTTTGACTGCCTCCTCCTCCGTGCAAATTGGTGTCTAGCGATGAAAGACGACATATGGCCCATGTTCCTGAGAAAACATGGGCCACGTGTCATAATTGAACCTTAATCACTGTCATCACGTCCATCAGACTCCTTGACCGACGCCTCCTCCCAAAGGCAGTAGTCTTCAGTGCCGTCGAGCGCATTTGAAATCCCGCACTTCTTGAAAGGGCGAGCGACGAGCGCGCGCCGACGCAGTGAAAACCTGGCGCATTGCATAAAGTGAGTAACCCAATGTCGGCTCGCCAAAGTTCTCATGCAGCAGCTCGATGTTTACGGCGAGGTGCCGTTCACATTGCTCTTTTACAAAGTCGCCGAGACTTGCCGTGACGTCCACGAACGCGCCATTCTTTGGGCTCCTGAAGCTTCTCCTCGTTCCGTTGCACGCGGACAGAGCTTGCTTTTGTCGTCTCTATCCGCGGACGCTTCCCTCATTTGCGGCGAATTATCGTCCGGCAGCACTGTTACTGATGTCTTCCGCAACCTAAAGAACTTTTCTTTTGTAGGCGACCGACGATTATTTTCGCGCCGACGCCATTGCCGAGCCTGACTGTACGAAATTGGTGGCGCCTCGGACATTGTGATTTTAATGATGATGATAGCTGTTTTGAGCGCCATATTGCTTCGAACCCGAAACTACGTCAAACAGCGTTAGATTGCGCCTATCGAAGCTGAAAATTTGAAAAAAAAACCTCGTATTATATGCGGGTTTTTACTGTACATCTGACATACACCTTGGCCGACGCAATGCGTGGCGTCACCGTCGGTGCAGTGCCATCGCGAAGGGGACCTATGAAAGTTCCAGTTATCCAAAGTGCGTGCGCAAAGCGGTTCGTGGTTAAACAATTTTTTTTTTGCATTGCGTCTACGGGAAACCAACCAAATGTTCTTACTTTGTTCGGCATATCCGAGAATTCTGCTTAAGCGAGTTCGCCTTAACGGGAGTCTGCTGTAGTCCGTCACCTTTTTCTGGGACACACTTGGCATTATTATTGGCATCATACAATGTTCGCATAGCCAGATGGCCTGCATCGCGTCTTCGTCTTGCTGTGATTGATTGCGTCCACCACTTCACGGTTACTGGGCACATCGCAGGTGTCTTTCTCATCAGGCTTGATGTCGTCCCCAACTCGCGAGTTCCCACGAACATCGCTAGCTATCGTCTCGTCGGTCACCTCCTCCGTCGCATGACAGCAGAGTCGGTGAATAGAAAGTCGTCGAGGTCGACGTTGTTAGGGGTGGCTTCATTGCCTTCAAGGCTCCATCGCCCAGGACAACGAGAAATGCACGCTTTTAGTTAGGCCTCGAAACGAACTATGCAGCGTGAACGAAGCCGACGGACGAAACGGCGGTGGCTCTAGTGTCCTCTAGTGGCCGTTCTGTACACCCCACTCGCCAGATTAGGCCCGTTTCACCCTTTGCGCTTTATTGGGGGCCCGTTTCAGCGCATGTTCTTCCAAAAATCTCCTTTGGGACCCAAAAGTTTGTGCCGAATTGTCCGTCAAACTCAGTTACATAGAAATGTCGGCAAACGGGTCTTCGTTACATAGAGGTCAAAAATACATGCCGTGCATACACTTGCGGTTAGAAAAAGTTGTGTACTTCGTTACATCGAGGGTTTCGTTACATAGAAGTTTGTTGCATCGAGGTTGGACTGTATTACATATTTTGTTAACCATGGAGGCCTTGTCTTAACATTCTTTTACCGAAACTGAATCCATGTAGCACTAAACGACAAATTTATAAGTAATTTCAGAACGATAGTTCTCCTACGCAGATACGCCCACTTTCATCTTTGAACATTTGCAATTTTTTTTTATACTTCACCCAGGATAACAAAATTTTGCAGAAATGTCCTCAACATCAACAGAAACAAGCCCTGTAAATGTAATCTAAATCAGACAAGTGGTTCAAACATTCACTATTTTGGGTAGTGTCCCCCCTTAAGGAACTTCATGCTCACATTTTATTTTCTTTGACATAAGACCCAATAAAGGCAGATTTCTTTCCTGGTTTGTCACCAAATATTGATGCCAAAAAAATGCCAAATATAGTCTCCAACCGATTTTTCGGACTTCGCAGGGACCTAAAAACATCGGAATAATAGAGCAGTCCGAAAAATCAGGCAGATTAAAAAACTTGCCTTTTATCGGGTGTAAGTGGGCTTAGAAAAGCCATCAGTAGTGCCATGCTTCAGGTTACACCTCCGCTCGCGTTCGGCCACTTTCTATTAGCTTGAGAATCGTTGCCTTCTTTTCTAGCGTTATGGTCGAGTACTTTCTGCACTTTTTAGCGACACTTTGCGGCGTCGGAAGAACAGATGGGGCCACGATGTCCAAGCCAGCGTAGTCCGAAAGTACTATTCACCGTGACAAGATGATAGGCACGAGTCCACGACCGCAGAATGGCGAAGGAACGAAGCAAAATAGTAACAATGATGATGATAATGACGCGCAGCTAGAGAAAAAACAGCCGTAGCATAGCGTCACCTAGCGGTAGGACTTAACAGTACTCAGGTAGCGCTGCCGAACCAAGCCAATCTATGTGGAGCCAACATAGAATTTAAGGGCACAGGGTAAGGTAAAATTGAAAAAAAAAAATCGATTTTAGTTTTTTTCGCAATTTGAAAAGTTTAGTTCTTTCTGCACATTTTCCAGTTGTCACAGTGTTCTTAGAAAGTTATATTTCGGGCTGAAAATCACCTCTTGCGAAAGCAAGTAGCAGGTGACCACGCCTCCTTTTGGGATACGCTCCCTGTTTATCGACGAATTTTCCGACAAAACAAATTCAACTCCAGACCTTCAAGCTTGTACGGTAACAGATAATCTCGAAACAATTATCTGTCAACTATTGCGTAGCTTTTTTCAACCAAGACAATCCCGAGACTCCGTGCACTTTTTTGCCAGGTGTGTACCATGTGTACATTCAAGCGTTTGTGTTTTTGTAATGACAAAATGGCGGCATTGGATGCTGTTCTTTTATTCAATGGTGGTAGCATCGCACGAGCCAATGTTTTGCAAGTCCTGTGGATGGAACCCTGTGTGGAACACCATCAAGTCGCTGAGGGAAGTTGACCTCACTCGAATATACTTTACGGACCAAGCGACACAGCAGGTCACAAAAGAGGCCCGGCAAGCGAGGCGATGAGCCTAAAGGCGAAGACATGACTTTAGCAATGCCTTCCAAGCTGGCGGCTATGGAAAAAATGACTCTGAGGCTGTTGGTGCCAATTGAAATTTGTTATTCACCAGTTTTTTTACTTTAAACTCCATTATCTCAAAACAGTGTTTTTCAGTACATAGGTACCAGTTTTTCCTTAACCTGACATTGTACAAGGTTGATTTTTTATTCCTACCACCAAAATTAAAAATATGAACCCAGCAGTTTTTGAGTTACAAATTTTTTAAATCATGAAAAAAACTAAAATTTCAGTACAAGAATAAAAAAATTTAGAAAAAAACACTTATTTTAGATTGTTTCAAATAATTCTAGTTAAGTAGATAAAACACAATATTTCGAACAAAATGATATATACATGACAAGAATACTCCTAATAGTCACCGAGAAAAATGTTCCTCAACATGGCCTCAAATGCATGGGGAGTATAGGACTTACCCTGTGCCCTTAAAATGGCAGCTTCTCGGTGGTGTTTCGCGCTGATTGCTCGTGACATTTTTGTCCGAAAAATGTGTCTTTCGGACTTATGCTGTCTGAAACATCTCTCGTGAATATGCACTATTTCTATCGGGTAGGTCACGGTTCCTCCTTTAGGTCCGAAATATTGAAACAGTCCAAATTATTGGCATCCAAAAAATCGGTCTGCGACCACATAAGAAAAATGAAGACCCAAAGAATTGCCGCTGAATTTGAAGAAAAATTTACCCTAAAACACAGAACCCTAGTTATCACTCATTAATCTCCCTTGAAGGAGGGAAGGTGGCATCGGGTGTGTCATACACAAAGCCAGGGAAGTGGGCTACAAATTGCAATACAGCTGAATGCACTAAAATGCAGTTAGCTGTACGTGCTGCGGGCTGGGGGTTGCACCATATTGTTTCGACACATTTTTCGGTTAAATCATGAGAGCTCTGTAGCCTGTCGTGACTGCGACCTGCCAACGCTTTGAAAAGTATGGCTATTAGGATGCATCTCGAAGTGAGTATCTGACGACTATTATTTAGAGCGTGGGTTATCAAACTGGGTTCCTAAGAACCCAGGATTTCCCCAGACTGCCCTCATCGGTTCCACGAGCCCCCAGACTCTCTCGATCATACCTATTCTACGTAAAGTGCTTATCTAGTTCAAACATTGTTTCAGCCGGTCTGAGCCATCTATTGATGCATACTAACTATGAGCAAACGCTCCCTAGTTTGTGTATATCAACATGCATAGGGTGTCCCAAGCGAACCTTCTGTTGTAAAACGAGCCAGAGAAATCGGTGCCTATGCATAGAAAGCTCAAACTTTCACCAAATGTGGAGCAGGTCAGTTTTATCATGTGAAGATTCAAAGCATAATTCTCTTTCTGTAAAAGACGAGAGCAAAAAACTTGCCAAAGTCAAGGTTGGGCATGTTCGCCGACGACAGCCAACCTTGACTTTGGCAAGTTTTTTGCTCTCGTTTCTTAGAGGAAGGGAATTGAGCTTCGAAATTTCGCGCGGTAAGACTGACCTGCTTGGTGCACACTCGGTGAAAGGTAGAGCTCTGGCTGATTACGCTAGAGTTCAACGATTTTTTACGTGTGTACCGACCCTTCGTCTGTGGTGTGCATAGAAATGTATGCATGCATATACTACAGTAATCAGGTGTGAAAGAGATTGTGTAAAAGACGTAAATAAAATTTGAACTGTTTTTCTTCTTCAGCGGTCGTTTACCTTCGCAATTTTTCCCCCCGATAATCACCGTTTTAGTGTCTGCACGAGAGAATTCACCGAAAAGCACCGGTATTCTAGAAATAAACACAGATAAACATCTGCCAATTTTTTTTCACAAATAAACACCGGAAAGTATGCACCCTACTTATGGGTAATGGACTAACTGTCAACTGGCATGTGTAGCGATTGGCTAGCCAGTAATCAACTGGTCACTGATTACAAGTTACTGATGTGTTGCCAACTAGTGATTGGCACTTGCGGGTGATTTGCCAACTGGTGATTCGCACTTAGGGTGATTGACTAACCATCGATTGGCACTCGGAGGATTGATGGGCGCTTGCGGGTGATATTGACCAGCCATTGATTGGCACTCGGGGGATTGATGATGGGCGGTTGCGGGTGTGCAGCGGGCGAGCCTCGGAGACCCCTGACAGCCCCCAGGTGGAGAGCCCCCTGAGCCTGGCGGAGAACTGTTTCCGGGAGGTGATGGGTCGCGCCACGTACGGCCACATTGCCTCGGTCATCAAGCCTGTGCTCAAGCACCTCGATAACCACCGGCTCTGGGTGCCCAACACCTTTGCCATCTACACCTTCAAGATCATCATGTACTCCATCCAGGCAGGCATCCCTTCTTTTTTTCACTCTGGGCTCTTTGACTTGGACTCTTTGCCACTGAACAAGCCACGCTTCAGAGCAGTGTTGCCAACTCAAAAATTAAAGCCCAGCAACACATACTGGTCCTTGAGTGCCTTTGAATTTGAAAATGGCATTTTCCAGACCTTGAAAGCCCTGGAATTTTTAGCGGCGCTTGAAAACCCTAGAATTCCCCGATGATGGTCAGTTTTGTTTGTTGTGATAATGGAATTGTTTAAATTATTTTAAAATTTTTTATCTACGTAAATACAAAAAAGGATGAAATGTTTAATTTTTTTATTTCTACATATTTATTTATATCTACTTCTGCTATGATTCTCCTACTTATTTACTTACTTTTACTTTCGTCCTTTTTGTTTTTTGTATAACTACTATCAGTTCTTCCTTCTCTTAGTTTTCTATTAAAACCCCAGTTGTGAATATAGCGCTGTCCTGTCTACTTCATGTCCGTGTCTGTTCCTTGCGCTTTATAATTTCAATATTTCTCAGCGTGACAGCGCACGGAATTAGACTTGGCATCAAAGCACTTCTGTCTCCAGCATGAAATCTTACGAAATTGCTCTCGTTGCGGCGAGCTACTTCACGGTATTGGAAGTTGCGAGGACGAAACACCGGCAGTAACAGGAAAAAATGGAATGCTAAAGCGGCGATAAATTCGGCCGTCATTACAGCGCCGATTGAGTGTTGCGCCGCAGGTGCGAAGTGGCCTCTACGAACACGAGACCAGGTGCCGAAGAGGCGGCTCGAGCGTCCGGTGAACGTTTTGCAGGCCCAGTACTCGTACGCAGTGATCCAGATGCTGATGAACCACCTGGACGAGAAGTACCGTCTGGAGACGTCGGCGCTGGCCCAGGAGGACGGGGGCGAGCGCCTGTCCCGGGGCCCCAAGGTGCGCATGGGCATCGTCAACGTGCTCTTCCACCTGGTGAACATTGCAGCCGGGGAGAGCGTGGGGCCCTCGGTGCTCGAGGTCTTCCACTCCCTGCTCAACCACCTCAGGCACTCCATCGACATGCACAGGTGGGCGGGCAAACAGACTGCAGCCGCCGGCCGTCCTCGGGTTACGGGCAACTGCGGCGCCAGCGTCGGTGATTTAGTAAAGTATGTTGCCGGGCTGTCAGCTCCTCAATGATGTCAGTGCCGTATTTTCTCGTTGTCTCTTTGGTCCAGGTTTCTTTGGGTCTAGCATCCACCCCAGCCTATAAGGCGGTGGCAGTGACCCTATACCACTTCAGCATAACTCGCAAGGGCGAATGTTCCAATCAAAGTCATGTAGGGAAGCTCGTCACGCCTCTCCGCAGGAGCAACGCGACAGCAGGTTGTCACATACTTTGCTTCACCGCTCTGATTGGCTCACATGGCCCATGATGTTCTTTATTTGTCGAGTCATGCTAGAACGGAATAGGGAACTGTCACCAGTATTGCGGCGATCCGAGCAAATGCTCAGTTTTGGCACGAGGCAGAAGCGGGTTCTACCTTGCGATGTTCCGAGTCGAAACATGCGAGAGCGAGAACCTTCTCAGCCGCTAATTAAGTGGGCGTCATTGACCACTGAGAAATCTTTTACCGGCTTGCGAGCTTACGATTGGGCGGTATTTAGGTGAGAACGTTTTACCAACGCACAAATGGCCAGAGTGTGTGCACAGCCTTTGACGAGTGGTTGACGCACCACAGCTCGAAGCGCGGGGAGCAAAAGCTCGCTCCGCAGAACCCATGGTTCTTGCCTTCAATGCCCACTCCTGCCCGTTTCGATCTGGATGAGCATTGACCGACGTGCGGTCGTGCATCGCTAATGGGTGACACTCATTAAAGACCCCAGGCTAGCGGTTGTACTGCACTGGCTAAATTTCTCACAGCGTAAACCGGTGCCGCCGTATCTCAAAAGGCAGAGACCGACCTTGCACTGTAAAACCACGAAAGTCAAAAATATTTTTTTTGTGTTCGACCTAAAGGGGCACTAAAGAGGATTCTGCAATTGTGTGGTTGTGGTCATAACTGTTTGTACGAGCTTTAAAGGGCAACTCCGCTCAATTCCAAAGATTTCGGGATGGCGAGTGATTTTGCATTAAAATGCACCAGTAAAAAATTAACCGCATCTCCACGTGGTGAATGATGTTGCTTGGGGCGAAGCTCTGGTGGTGCGTGTCTGCGTAGACGCCGAGCCGCAGCATGCCGAGCCTTTTCATTCATGTCAGTAGGAGAATGTGTGGTTTTCTTCTTTCTCTTTTTTTAAGCAGACAGATGGGATGGCATCTCAGAACCCCCTACTCTTTTTTTTCTTCTTTTTCTTTGAGCCTTTTCATTCATGTCAGTAGGAGAATGTGTGGTTTTCTTCTTTTCTTTTTTTAAGCAGACAGATGGGATGGCATCTCAGAACCCCCTACTCTTTTTTTTCTTCTTTTTCTTTGAGCCTTTTCATTCATGTCAGTAGGAGAATGTGTGGTTTTCTTCTTTTTCTTTTTTTAAGCAGACAGATGGGATGGCATCTCAGAACCCTCTACTCTTTTTTTCTTCTTTTTCTTTGAGCCTTTTCATTCATGTCAGTAGGAGAATGTGTGGTTTTCTTCTTTTTCTTTTTTAAGCAGACAGATGGGATGGCATCTCAGAACCCTCTACTCTTTTTTTTCTTCTTTTTCTTTGAGCCTTTTCATTCATGTCAGTAGGAGAATGTGTGGTTTTCTTCTTTTTCTTTTTTAAGCAGACAGATGGGATGGCATCTCAGAACCCCTACTCTTTTTTTTCTTCTTTTTCTTTGAGCCTTTTCATCATGTCAGTAGAGAATGGTGTGGTTTTCTTCTTTTTCTTTTTTTAAGCAGACAGATGGGATGGCATCTCAGAACCCCCTCTACTCTTTTTTTTCTTCTTTTCCTTTGAGCCTTTTCATTCATTGTCAGTAGGAGAATGTGTGGCTTTCTTCTTTTTCTTTTTTAAGCAGACAGAGGGGATGGCATCTCAGAACCCCCTACTCTTTTTTTTCTTCTTTTTCTTTGAGCCTTTTCATTCATGTCAGTAGGAGAATGTGTGGGTTTCTTCTTTTTCTTTTTTTAAGCAGACAGATGGGATGGCATCTCAGAACCCTTCTACTCTTTTTTTTCTTCTTTTTCTTTGAGCCTTTCATTCATGTCAGTAGGAGAATGTGTGGTTTTCTTCTTTTTCTTTTTTTAAGCAGACAGATGGGATGGCATCTCAGAACCCCCTACTCTTTTTTTTCTTCTTTTTCTTTGGCCTTTTCATTCATGTCAGTAGGAGAATGTGTGGTTTTCTTTTTCTTTTTTTTTAAGCAGACAAATGGGATGGCATCTCAGAACCCTCTACTCTTTTTTTTCTTCTTTTTCTTTGAGCCTTTTCATTCATGTCAGTAGGAGAATGTGTGGTTTTCTTCTTTTTCTTTTTTTAAGCAGACAGATGGGATGGCATCTCAGAACCCTCTACTCTTTTTTTTCTTCTTTTTCTTTGAGCCTTTTCATTCATGTCAGTAGGAGAATGTGTGGTTTTCTTCTTTTTTCTTTTTTAAGCAGACAGATGGGATGGCATCTCAGAACCCCTCTACTCTTTTTTTTCTTCTTTTTCTTTGAGCCTTTTCATCATGTCAGTAGGAGAATGTGTGGTTTTTCTTCTTTTTCTTTTTTTAAGCAGGACAGATGGGATGGCATCTCAGAACCCCTACTCTTTTTTTTCTTCTTTTTCTTTGAGCCTTTTCATTCATGTCAGTAGGAGAAGGTGTGGTTTTTCTTCTTTTTCTTTTTTTAAGCAGACAGATGGGATGGCATCTCAGAACCCCCTACTCTTTTTTTTCTTCTTTTTCTTTGAGCCTTTTCATTCATGTCAGTAGGAGAATGTGTGGTTTTCTTCTTTTTCCTTTTTTTAAGCAGACAGATGGGATGGCATCTCAGAACCCTCTACTCTTTTTTTTCTTCTTTTTCTTTGAGCCTTTTCATTCATGTCAGTAGGAGAATGTGTGGTTTTCTTCTTTTTCTTTTTTTAAGCAGACAGATGGGATGGCATCTCAGAACCCTCTACTCTTTTTTTTCTTCTTTTTCTTTGAGCCTTTTCATTCATGTCAGTAGGAGAATGTGTGGTTTTCTTCTTTTTCTTTTTTTAAGCAGACAGATGGGATGGCATCTCGGAACCCCCTACTCCTTTTTTTCTTCTTTTTCTTTTTTCATAATTTTTTTCATTTTTTTTTTCAATTTTTTTTTGCCCTACACGAGCACGTGAGCATGTGCTCACGTGCTCTTGACCATGTGATCTCACGAGCAGAAGCACGAGCACCCGACGCCGGGCCTACGGCGGACGGCGGACGGACATGGCTAGCCCCTAAGGAGCTTCGCCCCTAAAACACTACTTCATTTGCTTCGCGAAATATGGGATATATATCGTTAAATCTAATGTTAAACATGAGCAGAAATTGAAACCGAAACTTCGACCCCGTCTGGCAACATTGACCTTGGGACGCCAAGAACATGGCTATCACGTGGTACAACATCTCATTTGATCATCTATGCAACGACGGTAGGGATTGGGGCGGGTGTGTGCCAGGCGCAAGTGTCGTCTGCACCGCATTCTTCACCACGTTTTGGTGTCTACAACATTCGACGACGCCTGCGCAACTGCGGCATAAGTCTGCGAACGTAGTGTCCGTAGTGTGGACGAAACTTGGAGAGACAATAATCACAAATGGTGAAACGACGATGATGGCGGCTGGGATGCGGGAGGCGGCGGTAACGGCGGGACCAT
The DNA here is from genome assembly GCA_013358835.2 of Ixodes persulcatus. Lineage (NCBI taxonomy): Eukaryota > Metazoa > Arthropoda > Arachnida > Ixodida > Ixodidae > Ixodes > Ixodes persulcatus. The sequence goes on along the minus strand of JABSTQ010010183.1, from coordinate 92,398 downwards.
GGCGAGACGGCGAGACGGCTCCTAACAAGCGCGCTGTACAGGCGCGTTACCCAATCACGTGGACACCGCTGAGCACCGAGAGGAAACGTTGCTGACGTCACCCGTTACACTTGCCCGGAGAAGTAAAAACATGCAATAGGGGGGCAATGGTGACGACGTTTAGCTCAATGTTGCCTACGCCCATGCCGTAGCATTGACTGCACTGTTGGTTGCGCCTCAATTCGCCCGCTCGAGTCAGCCGATTTCGGCAACTTGGCGAGTTGCAAAGTTTGCCGGGCCGTTTAAGAAACATTTAGACAGAACTAGGTTGTAATATTTGACGTGTGGTCTTCCTAGGGAATACTGAAGAGGACTGCAATGTTTTTCCAAAAACAAAAATGAAGCGGAGTTGCCCTTTAGGCATTTTAAAAATCCAAAAATTACAATCGCGCGACGTTGCCTTCCTTAATAAAGATGCGATGAAAGTTCGGGACACACCCCTTTCGGAGCGGACTTTTCTGCTCAGGAAAGGAAAGGTACCCGAGCAGCGGTGTCAGCCGCCTCTCAATCGCAAGACGCCTTTTTGAGAGGGGCCACTTGAGATTGGCCGACGGGTGCCTGTCGTCACCACGCTGACACCGCTGCTTGGGTATACTCCGCCTTTCCTGAGCGGAAAAATCGGCTCAGAAAGTGGTGTGTCCCAACCTTTCATCACGTTTTTAATTAGAAAATCAGCGTCGCCTGATCGTAATTTTTGGATTTTTAGGATGCTTAGGGCCCGTAGAATCAGTTATGACCAAGAACAGACGATCGCAGAATCCTCTTTTGTGCCCCTTTAAGTGTTTTTTTTATCCGTTGGAGGGTTTCAGCTTGTGCACGGCAACAGAACTTGAGATTTTAAAAAAAGAAAGCACTGCTTCTCAATTTCTTCCGACTTAAAACATCAGCTGATAATTATTTCAGTTCGCACCCGATATTACTTTGACGAGGCAATCGGTTTGTAGCAGACGACCACCTATTTGCTTGGTTCTGTTTTCAGACGGCTGGTAGGTGAAAAGACTGTGACAAGCAGTTTTTTGCCTACAAGCCAGGCAGGCTAGCTGATGGTAGCTAATCATGTCATTTAACACCTGAGACTGGTGCAGAAAAAAAAAACACTTTTAGTCAAAGAACAGACACAGAAGGGAATGTCTCTTCCCTTCATTCCCTTCTGTGTCTGCTCCTTCGGCTATAAGTTTCCTTTTCTGCACCATAGTCTCGGGTGTTAAACGACATGATTGGGTCGTAGGTGTTCGCTCGTTTTATTTTTGTCTACGACTGGCACCTCCCGGCAGACAAACTCGCATTCTTTGATCTTGTTTGGAGACAGACCATCTGCGAACGATTTCTAAGCTTGCTTCGTGAGAGCGAATTTAGACCTCGCGGTGACCAAAATGAAACTCTGGGCACCTTCGTCACGTCTCCCCGACTCGATGTGTTGTCTTTTCCTCCTCTGCGATCAGCACCAGTGAGGAGGAGCTGGAGGACGAGCACCAGTTCCAGGAGGCGGTGATCGGCACCCTGGGCGAGTTTGCCAACAACCTGCCAGACTACCAGAAGATTGAGATCATGATGTTCATCCTGGGCAAGGTGCCCCAGAGCCAGGAAGCAGAGTCGTCCGACCCCCACCAGAGGTACTCGGAGGTGCTGCTGCAGCACATCCTGCTCAAGTCACTGCTCACCGTGAGTGCACTTCGTGATCGGGGGTGTCTCTCGGGGGCCCAGCTTACGCCTGATGAGGCTTCGCTAGACCGACGAGCTCCCGCAAAGATGTGGTTAGGATGGTGGTTGCGTGTTTCGAACGTTTCAACGTTTGGGACTGGGCAGATGATTTTGAATTAAAAGTAAGCACTAACGTGACAAAGGCAGCTGTAAAACAGAATGTACAGTGTGTTGCTTTGCGGTGATATTGTACGGAGGAACTTGGTACGCATTTTGTGTCAGTGGCACAAACTTTGTCGTACATAGCTTCTCAGGAAGAAAGCTCTGCCAAAGCTAGTGCTTCAGTGGGAAAGGAAAGCAAAATTTGCATCTTTTGCGGTCACACGCTCCAGCTCTGACGCTGGTATCTTTCATCTGCCTTTTTTCTTTGATGCAAATACTTTTTCTCCTCACCCTCTACTCACTTTTTAACTTTATGTGCAAGCGCATTTGTTCATCGCACCTCAGATTACAAGGCCATAGGGTTGAATGTTTTACACAACCTATTGGAGGTCAGTACGGGGCACAGATAGGAAACGTATGCTCCGTCAACAATCAGGTGGGATTCGTGTTCAATCAGGGAGGACTCTGTTTCCAGCTGTATGCAGATGCAGCACTTGGGGTGACACTGTTTCGTTACAAAAGTGTGTTACACAAAGTGGCTAAGAGACAGCTGTATAATGCATTCATTGTTCAAATATTATTTCTAGTATACCTCGTTTCATCCACGCGGGGATCAACTCGCGAAATACATCAAAAAAGTTGATTTTTAGAAAGTTGAATATTTCACATCTGTGGGTCTTTCTCTATGCCTTCTCAAAGTTTTTTCGTCGAAAACTATCTCCAAGTGCTCTAAATAATCACTTATATGAGGTCAGGTAGAGGAATATTGCTTCGAATCCGCAAAAAATACATGTTTTTCAAACCTCCGTTTCTCCGCGACGGCGCTATCAGGCACGGCCATCTTGGTATCAACGGAAAGCGCATTTCGTCATCTTTCCATTTCCCGCGTCTACCGTCTCCTCACATGCGGAGTAAGCACATAAAAAACAAAACTTCGGAGGCCTCCCGGATGGAAATGGCGGCCTCCGATTGGCCTTCCCTCCCGCGCGGGTCAGGCGCGCTCCGTCATTGGCCGGCTTCGTGGTTGCCCCTAGCAACCGCGCTGCTCCCCGCGCTTTCCACAAGTTTGTCGTCTGCTCCCGGCTGCTTTCGCGTGTTCGCTCGCTGTGCCTTTTGGAGTCTCGGATCACGATAGTTTCTTGTTTCTTCTTCAACGCTGTCCGGCAATTATGGATCGGAAATCGTTCAAGAAGAAGTGCGGAACGGTGCATCGCTTCGGCAGCTGTAAGCGGAAATCTCCGATGGCCAAGAAGAGCAGGAAAAAGCTCTTGGTGTCGCTCTCTGAAAGTGAGCGCTTTGTTGAAGCGCAGTCTTCCGCGGACGACGTGAACGCGCTGCCTAGCACTTCGAGTGTTGCGAGTCCCGTTGAAGAAGCGCCGTCTACGAGCACCAATCGCACCATTCAGGTGCATTTGCAGCCGAAATTTGTTTTACCGGAGGCATCCCGCGAGTGCGCCGCGGCGGTCCACGAGTTATTGAGCTCCGTGTCGGCAACTGAGCGGAAGATGCAGCTGACTGGCGAAGGCGAAAAACCCGCTAGTGTGGAGCCATCCGAGGAATATTTGGTGGTCCAAATCGCGGCACTGAACGCGCTGCTTAGCGAGACACTGTGCCAAAAGTGCTTGCGGCCAGGAATCACAGTTGTGCAGGGAACACGGCTTGGGTTGGCCGTGAAAATGATCCTGACTTGCTCCACGTGTGGCGCTGTCGCGAATGAATGGTCGTCGCCGCGAAAAGAAGACAGCCGTGCCTTCGAGGTGAACCTGAGATCGATGCGGGCCATGAAGAGTGTCGGCAAAGGCTCGACTGCGCTAACAGACTTCTGGTCCGTCATGAATGTTTCGCATCGGGGGCTGCACCAGAAAACCTTCCAGGGGCACCTCAAGAACATGTTCAGGCCTGCTGCAGATGCAGCTGCTGCAAGTGTGTTTGTTGATTCTGTTGCAGCTGTACGTAATGTCTACAGAGACATAGACCCAACCTTCACGAAAAATGTGACCGTAGTATATGACGTAACATGGATGACTCGTGGCCACACGTCTCACATTGGCGTGGACACTGTGATAGAGTACTACACTGGGTTAGTGCTGGACTCCGTGGTTCTGTCCAACCTGTGCCATGGGTGTGCACTGGGCCCAGAGCAAGACTCCGAGGGCTACAGCCAGTGGAGGCAGTCGCACGAGTGCCTGAAGAATACCGAGATGAAGTCAGGTAGGATGGAGGTGGAAGCTGCCTTGATGTTGTTCGGACGTTCCCTCGCAAAGAATGACCTCCGCTACACGAGCATCGCCTGCGACGAAGACAGCCGCACATTCCTGGCCCTCAGCGAGGATGCAACCTATGGCTTCATTCCATTGACTAAGGAGGACTGCATCAACCATGTGCAAAAGAGGATGGGGTCCGCACTGCGTGGTCTCATCACCAAGGGCAAGAAAGGGCAACCCCTCGGCGGAAGAGGTGGCCTCACGCAGGAGCTCATCAAGCGACTCACCAGCTACTATGGCATGGCTCTGCGAAGCTACTCCAACGTTGCAGACATGCAGAAAAGCAGTGATGGCAACGTTCTATCATGTGACGTCTACAGACGAAGAACCCCATCACGAGCTTTGCCCTCCTGGTCCCATGAGCTGGTGTAGGCATCGAGCAGCAGAAGCTCAAGGTGAGCCGCAGCCAGCTCACAAGTACAGGCTGACGAGCCATGTTGCTGCTGCGCTTCTGCCCGTGTACCAGCGCCTCTCCGAACCTCAGCTTCTTGACCGATGCAAAGGGAAAAATACTCAGAATGTGGCAGAGAGTCTGTACTCTGTTCTCTGGTCAGTCCTTCTGAAAGACAAACATGCATCCCTGGTTGCCGCAGAGACTGCCGTCAGCGAGGCAATCTGCAGGTTCAACTGTGGCAGCTTTTGTGCATACGCAGAGTTCTGCAGTTCCCTCGGCATCCAGCCTGTGGGGCTTGCACTTCGTAGAGCAGCAGAGAAGGATGCGTCAAGGAAGAAGGCATCGAGAGCTCTTCAGGCAAAGGGGCAGAAGCCGAAGAAGGGCTGTGTCGAGAAGGACGCGGAAGACTATAACCCTGGTGCCTTCTAGAGTGAGAAACACCACTTGAAACTTTAGAGACCGTTTTCTCAGAATCACATTTTTTGCTTTTTGTCCTACTCGTGGAGCTGATATCTTGGCAACCGTTTTGACTATTGTTGCTCCGTTTGTTTTATTATGCACTTTGAACTACACTACACATAATGGCATTCTTGTTTTTTCAGAGTATACCTTTTTGTATTTATAATGTGGTTCTTTATGTGTGTGCAATTCATATCCCTTCATGCAAGGCGATGAAAAATTCAGACTGAATATAATCATGCAAAAAATTAAAAAATCCCAGAATGTCACACTGTATGACATTCATTTGGGAATATACTCCAAGCCCAACCAGTCTTCTATCACATTTTTTAAATTTTGCAGGCACTCGACAAGGTTCAAAGGAGAAAAAATACATAACTAAAAAAGTAACCGAGATATCACAGTGATATTTTGCACGTATCACCATACAGGCATTACAAACGTGTATGCAAAATTTGATCAAAATCCTCCTAAAATTAAAAAAAAAAATATTTGTCGATCCCCACGTGCTTCCTTAAGTCGAAAGCTACGAGTTGCCAGGTTTGGTCAAGGGCCTGTTAGAAACAACTCGATGTATTGCTTCAACGTGCAAGTCAGTGCATACATTTCAACGCACACATATTTACGTTGGAGAAACCTGTGGTTTCTAACCGGCTCGGAGCCGGTTTCTAACTAGTTCAGAGATGGCGCGCTTTGTCAATTTCGGCTCTAACTTTGACGAGTCTAGGACTCCGAGACGGTCGACTGCACTTCGGAGGCGTGAGGCAGCATTTTCCTCGGCATCGGCCGTCCTTCATTTCCCTGCAGGTGGGGCAGAAGTACCGGACGGTGCAGCTGGGCCAGGCTTTCCCGGCCTCGTTCCTGCACTCGCTGCTGCGCATGTCCCTGGCGGCGGACTCCAGCGTGCGGCTGGTGGTGCAGAGCATCCTGCACACTCTGCTGGACCGCCACGGCAACCTGGACCAGCTGCGCAGCATGCCCAGCTGCGAGGGCCCCCTGGGGGACCTGCGCCTGGAGAAGTGCTCCCGCCAGGACACGGTGTTCATGCGCAAGCACGGCCCGGACATCCTGTACCACGTGTACGAGAACGCCCAGCTGGCCAACAACGGGCCGGCCAACTTCCAGGCCCTCTTCACCACCCTGGCCCTGCTCTGCGTCGAGCTGGGCAGTGAGGACGTGCTCATCGACTTGCTCCGCCTCATGTTTGCCATCCAGGTTGGTTTTGCAGGGGCCCCACCACGGGGCCCGTACCACGCTTTATCAAATATACGGATGCCGCGAACCACCCTAGGTTCGAATTCGAAAGGTTTCGATATTTTCGACCGTACGGAGATTCGAATTCGAAAAATTCGCAAATTTAAAAAAATTGTGGAGTTTCGAATTCGAAAGGTTCGAAGCTTTCACGGTTTCTAAAAGTTTGGGTTCGATTATTTCGAATATCTTTTTACTTGAGGTTCGAGAAAATTCGAAAATTTCGGACTTTCCTAACTTGAAATTCGAGAGATTCGAATGTTTCGAATTTCTTTAGATCTGAAATTCGAAAACTTCGAACGTTTCAAATTCTTATGGACATAAAGTTCGATAAGTTCGAAGATTTCGAATTTCTTTGTACATAAAGTTCGAAAAGTTCGAAGGTTTCGATTCTCTTTTAAGGCTAAATTTGAAAAAAAAAAAAAAAAAAAAACTTTGAAGGTTTCGAATTTTGAAGTCTAAGTGCGCAAAGTTCGAAGTCCGGTTTTCATGTTCCGCCACAGTTTCAGTTTCAAATAACGTTTTCACGCCTCACTGGTTTTCACGAAATCAGGTTTAGAAAAGTTAGGGCGTGATATTCAGACTCCGCCAAGTTGGTCAGGCAATTAAATGAGACGACGAGTGTCCCGGATGTGCTGGAATATTTGCCAGTGCAGAGTGACGTGTGCAGATCAGTAGCCTGGGGGGGGGGGGGGTTCTTTAACGTGCATCACGCAGTAGTGATCACACAAACGCACTGTTTAACGATACTCATCCAGTTCGAAACGGCCAGGGGTAAGTAGGTGGTTGAGGCTCAGAAAAACCTTGAAGCGATCTGGCAAACTGCCTCCCTACCCCCTTGCATGCTGGCAGTAATCCGATCGAACGCCGCCCGAGCGACGCTGGCATATACCTAGTAAGTTTAGTTTCTACATGATGCAAAATCCTGATACTGGGAATGAAATTTGAAAAAAAAAAAAGTGTAAGAAGACAGAAAAAAGGGGACAGGACAACGCCTCATACTCAGCTCTGGGAATGAAATTTGAAAGAAAAAGTGTGACAAGACAGAAAAAAGGGGACAGCACAACGTCTCAAACTCAGCTCAGGACAACGTCTCAAACTCAACTCAGCTGATCTTGAGACGTTGTCCTGTCCCCTTTTTTCTTTCTTCTTAAACTATTTCTTTCGAATTTTATTCCCAGTCTCGGGAGTTTGCATCATGATCAATATACACCAGCTCGTCTGCACCTTGACAATTTTTTAGTTAGTAAATGCTTTGGAGGTTTATTTTCCGAGACAAAAGAAACGCCGAGCAAAAAGCACAGAAGCTGACACAACTTGAGGTCGAGGAGCGTTCTATCATACCACGGCGTCGGAAGAGGAAAAACAGGGGGGGGGGGGTCCAGTTTCCCCCCCCCCCCCCCCAGATATTTCGGACTGTTAAAGAAAATAATACGGGGAAAGAGGACATGGTCGAGCTTAGTTTAATCTGAAATTATTTATGCATATGTATAGCTACTGTCGCTCTTCACTGCATAAAAGATCGCGTAGATGGTCATTGTTAGAAACTCGTTGTCAGAAGGCGCTACTCGTCACATGCTCGGTGGTTCTGGAGTTCAAAGCTATGTCTTTTTGACCTAAATAACTGTGCCATTGGTAAAAAATAATAAATAAATAAACATAACAATAAATGCGAAAAATAAAAAGCTGGAGAAAAAAAAAACTATCAAGAATCCGCCGGAAGTGTTGCATTCTAGCATATTCAGAGGCCCAGAACTACGAAACAAGTTTCTACTACCAAAATGTGTACAGGTTAAAAGAAACACGTCACAAAAACGTGAAATAAAAAAATAATAAATTTTTTTTTAATGACGTGCCGAATTTGAACAATATTAGAAATCTTTTTCCCCGAGTTAATTTATTCCTCAACGTGAAAATAACAATAGATACATTAATTTGTATTCTGAAGATGGTAATGATATGTACTGTCTGTGGTGTTGATTTAAATGCGATACCTCAAACAATTTCGACGAAAAAAATTACCAAGTTTAGGGTATAATTGCTCGTAGATACATGTTTGGATATTTCTTCGAAACTCGTCTTGAACAACAATAATCATATCTTAAGACGACACTTACCTAGGCTATACATAGATCATTCTTAAAAAGTTTAACATCTGTACCATAAATAGCTTCGGCTATTGCGCGCTTCAAATATGGCACAAACGACAATTGTCAAAAACCCGTCGTCCTTCCTCGCTCCTTCGGGAATCTATTTCTTTAAAACCAAGCATGCCAGATGATTGTAATAAACGGCATTGTCTTTCGCAAGGAATGCGGCACCGCATGTAAAAATGCGAGAAAAACAAAAATTTCGAATGTACCTCACTACTTGAATCCAAATGAAACCGCCCGCCCGTCTTTCGAAGTTCGACGAACTTCGAACTTTTACCCCAAAAATTCGAAGTTCGTCGAACTTTTGACTTTTCAGGAATCAAACGTTCGACAATTTTCGAATTCTTTAGATTAATAAGTTCGAAAGTTCGAAAATTATCGAATTTCTTAGCGTAGGAAGTTCGAAAGTTCGAAAAGCTTCGAACTTTTAAGTGCAAGAAATTCGTAAGTTCGAAAAGCATCGAAATTTTTAGTCTATCAAGTTCGAAAATTCGACAAGCATCGAATTTTGCAGCGTAATAAGTTTGAAATTTCGAAACACGTCGAACTTCTTAGTTTAAAAAGTTCGAAAATTCGACTTGCGTCGAATTTCTCGATATGGAAAGTTCGAAATTTCGAAATCTTTCGAACCTTTTGAACCGCTTGATTCGATCATCGAACCTTCGGTTCGAAAAAAGTTTGCGGCATCCCTAATCAAATATAGTCCGCACCCAGTGCATAGTCTGCAGGAGCGAACATCTCGAAAAAGGGAAGTTTTTTTTTTAGATAGTTTGCGCCTGGTGCATAGTTCATACCCAGTGCATAGTCTGCACCTGCACCTAGTTGACACATAAAAAGTTATACAAAGCACCGCTTGACAAATCCCGGCTTTATTGAATCGCAAAGAAGCTCGTATCGTACGTAAATCACCATTAACATTCTCTGTCATTCACAAAATCCATTGTGTCCCATTATAATGAACTATCCATAAAATACAAATCCTTGATAGTATGCACCTGTTGATAGTGTGCACCGCATAAAATCTAAACTTTTAAACGCGTATAGTCCACCGACTTTTTTTTCCGGAAAATACGGAACTCAACGTCAACTATTCCGCTCTACGTTGTCGAGGCAAGTGTAGCTTCTACAGTGTTTAACACCAGACACCTAACACCAGAGATGACAAGATTGCTGATACCTCGTTATGACGCTTGTGCTTTTTAGACTTTTAAATTTGTAGAACATTTCCCTTTGGGACTATCAACAACATTATTTCTGCACCTTCCTTACCACTGACAATGACAGAAGTCAAATTCCTTGCACCAGAGATAACTAGATTACAGATAGCTCATCTAACGCCAGCGCTTTTTAAACTTTTATATTCGTAGTAAATTTCCTTTCCTTTTGAGCAATTTTCTCCTTTCCTTCTTCGAGAACGTTCAAACCTTTGGGGGGCAGTTCTTATATTTTGTGGCATTCCATGTTGTTGCTCAATGAAAGTCCTGTTTCCGTCCCCGTCCTCAATGTTTCCTTGTTTCAAGTATTCGTAATAAAGATTTAATGGGTGAACTTGTGCCAAGCAAAATAAAGAACAAGTGACGAGACAGCAGAAGAACGGGCGGTGATTTGGCGGCGTAACAGCAAGCGAGAGCGAGACTGACTTGACAAAGTCCCGCTCAGCTCCTTATCTAGTGTGCGTGACTATATCGAAAATTCGGCAAAGGAGCTTCGGGCGTCGCGCACTCGAGGCAAGAATGAACAGTCGCTTTTGAGAACAAGAAACTAAGACGAAATGATAAAAGTTACGCCCAGAGTAAGAATAAACGCGAATCTTTTAGAACATCGTGACCGGGCGCTGCTTGCTCTGCCCTGCGCGCGGCAATATCAGTGCATGCACCAGTAAGCGCTACTTCTCCGTGTCTAGTAATTTTCTTTTTTTTTTTCATCTCGTCTGTTTTGTGTTTATACCCAGCACACGTCCCGTTTAAGTGTTGGGCCAGGCCCTGCAAAACGTTCTTCAGCGGCGCTGCGATTGGCAGTCCGGTGCTAAAGTGTGTTAGTGTACTGCAGCTTGGCGCTTGTGAATGCATCGTCAAACTTTTTGATCTCGAGGAACACCGGTCTTTTCTGGTACGTCCGAGGAAGCGCTCTGATCTTGGCCTCGATGCAACAAAGCGGTGCAGTGCAGCGCAAAGCAGCAATGTTCATGCTAGGGAAGGATTCGCTCAGAGTAATGCATTAATGGGTGGCTCAGATCTGTTAGAACAGTACCTTAACTGGACGGGCAGTAACTGTTAAGGAAATTTCGGAGCTGGGGGAACCCGGGAGGGAAGTGTATGTAATCCCTGGGGTGAACTCAGTTTGAGAACTCATCTATGCTATCTGTCTCGAGCGTGTATCGATGGAAACCCTGGGTCTTTCACCGAGGCATGCCGGACGTCCTTGGTTGGCCCGGTACCTAGACCCCGTCCACTCCCTCTATCTTAACGCTCCTCTTTTTGTGTGTAGGAGCTTCCCACGACCGGGGGTGCCAGCCTGAGTGCTGCCCAGGTGGCTTCCCTGCACGGCCTGGTGGCGGCCTTCCTCTTCCTGGCGGCCCAGCTCACCTCCATCCCGTCGCTCAATGCACACGTCAACGAGGTGGGTCCCTCTTCCCCTTCCGCACCTGGGCAGTCGTCCGTGTGGTCCCGTGCACGCCCAGGCGTGGCTGTCGCCATGTTGACGCCCATACCGTAAGATCACCGGATAACCGGTGTTTTTATGGTCTTGGCAGGGAACTTACTCGGAGCCAGAAGTGTTGGGGAGTAGTCGGGGAATCTAGGATAACGCACCGTATTTGCACGAATATAACGCGACCACAAGTATAACGCAAGAGCAAATTTTGATGCCCTAAAAAAAAAAAAAAATGATTACTATTATAACGCGAGCCGAGGCCGCCTAAATTTACCGCACTCGGGGCATAGCAGAAGTGAAAAGGTAAAGGAAATCGAAGAAATATCAGTTTATGTTTTGAGTGCACTCGTCCTCGCTGCTCAGGTCCTTCAGCTTGCAATCCACTTGGCAACTACGCAAATATGCAGCAGCGAGGCGCCCCTTGTCTGGTAGTTCCTTTTTGTTCGGCGTGAGCTCCTCGGCAGCCCAGAAGCAAAGCGAGGCACGAAGCAGAAGCAGCAACGCGCAAACAACAGACTACTCTGGAGCAGAAACTAAAAAGTGCGCAGGCAGAAAGGAAGAACTTTTTTACTAGGTGCACATGCGGCCGATGTATGTCTCTCGGAAATGCATGCAGTGTGATCTCTTCTTTAGTTGTTGAAATACCGGGACAGTCCCTCACACAGCACCTTCTAGGCATTGTAGTTGATCACGTCGATTCACTGACTCCGCTTCTTCTCCCTTTACAGCAACATTAAGCGATGAAAAGCAAATGAAAGAAACCTTGTCTGCTTGGATCGCTCGTGGAGGTGCGGAGAATAAAATATTACAGGCTCTCGCGGTAAGCACGAGGAGGGATACAACTCGCGTGACTTCCGGCGATGCCTCCCTTCTGACCGCCCCGACACCTTGCGGTACACTGTTACGTCACAGTGCACGGCGGGAACTTTGAATTGGGCCTCGTATTTCTATTTTTTATAAAAAAACTACGCAACTTTATAGTGAAACAATTTTTTTGTAATGTCCCGATACGCCATTTCAACGCCTAGCATGAAAAAAAAAATTATTTTTTTGGCGTGTCAGAGGCCCTTTAAATAACAAAAAAAGAGACATCACACTTTTTTGTGAATAAAGATTTTTTTTTTTTATTAGTCCCACTGTTTGCAAGTCGGAAATGCGCAACATGTAAACCTTTGCTCGCAATACAGCTTTAGCGCCGAATACATTCGACACGTGCACAATCGTACAACATTACGTATACTTTTTTTTATTTATTCGCAAATGTTACTACCTTCCATTGAAAGCTGTCGTAGGACTGGGGTTTTATATAACAAATCTAAAAAGTGCAGTGAAAGGTTTCTAATGAAAATGAAATTGAAGTAATGAAGTAATTTTCATTCCCACTTGGCAAACTGTACACGTCATGAGAAGAAACGAAGTCAGTGAACGATTCAGAATAATGCAGAAGGAGAAACTTGTCATATCGACAGTTGGAAAGACGATCAAAGGGCCTTATTTACACTTCACATGTGTATTCAGTAATAGTAAAACATGGCGCAAAAGCTGGCACCAAAGACACAAAATATACAATAACGTGGGGTTGAAGCGCCACGGGGACGCAAAACACAGGCGCAATGGTGTAACAGTGGCGCCATCTAGGTACTGTGTACAGAACTAGCGAAAAATTTAAATACTACAGTTGGCAGCTAACGGCCAAGGGTCTATTTACACCATATTCATTTTGGCGGAATTAGATTTCAGAGAGCACACACGCTCCAGTGAGTCTGCTCTTTTTAAAGGGGTCTCCTTCCCTACGTCCCTATGTGAAGACATCGTCCGAGCTCACAGATCCTCCAATCAAGACCGACTGTGCTCTCTTTTTGCTTGGCTGTAAAATAAAAAAATTATAAAAAGCGATCGATTTGGGGGGGGGGGGCGGTCGCCCCCCTCGCCCCCCCCCCCCTTAGGACCGCCACTGGCTCCGGGCATCCCCGAAAAGTCAACGGACCCCCGTTGGAGAACCGCCGCTCCAAAGCGTAGCTTAATTAGAGATTGTCCCACACTGTGGTCCGTTGGGGTTGTTTTTCCCATGCACCGCGAGGCAAGCTGGGGTAACCTTGCGTGATGCAGGTGCTGAAGGTGCGCCGGGAGCGTGCCCCGCACCTGCTGCCCCAGCCGGGCCGGCCCGCCTCCCCTTCGGGCACGGTGCCGGAGGGGGCCCTGTTTGACCGGGCGGCCGTGGGCGAGGCCCTGCGCAGCACCGGCCACGACACCTCCAAGCTCTTCACACAGTTCTCGCACCGCTACTCAACCACAGGTACGGCCGGGGAAAGCCGGAGAATGGACTTTTTTTACGGCGATGGGCATACGGGCTCTTCCTCGTAGTTTTCGTAGTTTTTCATGTTGTAGTCGGTGTAGTAGGGCATCCGTCGTCGACGTTGCCTAATCCTCGAAAGAGGTCGCCCGCCACCTGTGGGAATCAAACCTTGGTCCGCCGCGTCCGAACCGAAGGCATTACCACGGAGCTGCGCCGTGGCGTTAATAACCCTCTCTACACTTAGAGTTTTCGTAGTACCCGACGCCCACTGCATGTATTCTCTGGGAAAAAAGAAAATAGCCGATAACATAATGCCGTCGTAGCACCGTCGATGCCAAGAGCTCGTGGCGGGAGATGCACTTTTGCGTGCTCCGGAGCAAAAAAGAAACGAATGCGTTCGGAACGAAATTGTCAGATGTCCATTCTGTTCCGGATGCTTCTGTTCACGCAGACCAACGGTGCGCGAACGCGATGCCGATGCCCAACAACTTCGCCGTGACGTGCCGCGGCTATCGCTGGCACTCTACTGGGGATGAGCACGGGGTTGCCAATTTCGTTTAGTGACGTGCACCGTCTGGGGCGTTTTCCACAAACTACAAACGAAGGGCAGCCCAGGCTGCCTCCACCTGTCGAAACGTATTAGCATCGCGCTGTCGTATCGGTTTTCGTCCCTTTTTATGCCCCATACTATCGATACTCGAAAAAGTCTCGTAGAAAAAGATGAAGTATGTGCAAAGATGGGTGCCGGATACGTTGGTTTTACGGGATGGCACCCTTTAGAAATGGCGACAGTGGGAAGAAAGGCCAGGGGAGAGGGTGTGTGCATGCGTAGAGGCTCGCTGGAGAAAGGTTCATTTGTCTGTGAGTTGGCAGAAACTTGCAAATATGTGTCGCTACTTTATGGCACGCTATGTTTGAACCGTGTGTTCTTGGGACCCGGAGACGGATTTTTCAGGTGGTTCAAGAATTGCAAATGTGTGGATGGTAGATTGAGACATTAACCTTATATGAAACGCACAGTTCGTCCGCTTCTTTTGCGGGGGATGTGGTGACGTCCGAACGCCGAGCTCCGATTGGCTTTGAGTGAAGGAGAGACCTCGTGGCAGCTTGCTTCGAGGTCTATCCACTCTCCTTCAATCAGAGCCAATGGGAGCTTGAGTGTCTTTCTCACATCGCCGCAACCCCCCGCAAAAGAAGCGGACAAACTTGCACTCTGCATTGCTTTTTTTCTTGGAGCACGCAGAAGGTCATAATTCGCTATGATATCACGCCGGTCAAATAGGTGTTTTATGGACAGAGTCCATGCATTTTCCACGGAGGATACTAGCGCTAATAATTTATATTAACGGCATCGAAGGAGGGCAGCGTGTGATGAGCCACCGACAATTGGGCACAGAGAGGCTGTCTGCACAGAAAGGTTTAGGCACATGGATGCTATGCCGAAAATCCCAGCAGAGAAAAATTTTCCATGCCCATTGTTATCAGTGGTTCACTATTCACTGGGTTTCTTCCAGAAACGGCAGGGGCTCCTCGCAGGACTTAAAAAGAAAACAAATGCAGATGGCAATTAAAAAAAAGTCTCGCATTGTCTGCAAGATTTTTTGCTACAATTTAATATTTTCATCATCACAATGATTGTCTTTGGCTGCGCTCCCTCACCGAATTGAATGGTGAATTTGGGTAGCTATGCTTTGGGTGTTGGATGGATGCCAGGTGGTCATCTTGGCAGTGCAGCAGTACCACCGAATTTTGGATGCTGTGCTTAGCTCGTCCCAGAGCACCTTCCCCGGGGTTGCCTTCTGATTGGGCGCAATGTGCAGGGGAGCCCACGGTGACAAGGAGCGTGAGCGACCTCAACTCCAACAACGTCGAGGTGGCCAGTGTCAATTCCTCACCGGGATTTGTCAGGGTAAGCCTGGAGAGATGAACGTTTGGAATAAGCGCAGAAAAAAGACGGGACAAACAAGCTAGATGGTACAAGGTGCACTCGCAATTGAAATTTATTGGAAACTTATTGATGGAGACATACTGTATTATGTTAACGCACCCCCGATTCTAACGTGCACCCGGTGTCCGGAACCAAATATAAGATTTTCATTTTGCCCCCCATTCTATAGGGGTATTCACATGGGGGAGAAATCTCTCCCCTTGCTCCCTGGGATGTGCATCGCGTGATAACAACATCACGCTTTTGCGCGGAGCCACGCCGACGTGGACGTCCAAAGGGGATGGGGGAAGCTTTTGCTCGGGCTG
The DNA here is from genome assembly GCA_013358835.2 of Ixodes persulcatus. NCBI lineage: Eukaryota > Metazoa > Arthropoda > Arachnida > Ixodida > Ixodidae > Ixodes > Ixodes persulcatus. Next base: position 76,834 of record JABSTQ010010183.1, on the reverse strand, counting down.
CACAAACACTCCCCGCCTTGGCGTGGGATCTCTTTGCCGGTAACGGAATAAAACAGCGCAAAAGATACAAAGGAAGAGACAAACCGGATGTTTGTGTCTTTTGCATTGTTTTATTCCATTATGTGCGGCGATTACCAACTAGCCCAGCTATCAGCCTTATTACAGTTGATCTTTTTGCAATTGGCGGTACTTTGTTTGCTTGTCGGGCAAATTTACAGATCAAGAATCTCGAAATGTAACTTTATTTTTTCACAGCAGCGGTGTCTAGTGGCCGGCAGAGGCAACACTACAAGGGATGGGGTGACTTGCTACGTAGTATATCACCCCATGGAGCACTTATCTCGGCTGCTAAGGGCTCCAAGTGTCCACTCGTTACGTTTACTATGTTGCTCTATGGAACAGCAGCCATTTCAGCTTTTCCTACTGTGGGCGATGATTGAACAAAGCAGGAACTAACGGGACAGATATGGATGAACTAACGCTACGCCACTATTTACTAATAGCAATGACAGTGGGACTGTCGCGGGTTTCGGTTTCGTATCCGATTGTAAGGTGCGTGCCATTTGTAGCCGTATTTTTTTTCTAAAGACGGTGCACGTTAGAATCGGGTAAGTACAGTACGTGCCGAACCTCAGCAGGGTACTGGTCACACGGGCTGTGTTCCAAATCTTACCCAAATGGATCCGAGTTACTCCGGCGGATCGTATCACGTGACAGCACAGATTGAAAAATGCTGGACGCTGGTAGTGTTTAGAACGCCAAGGGTACAAAACCCTTACCCTGGAGTAAGATCGAGTAAATTTTGGAACACGGCCAGGGTAACGTCAAATTTGTCGCGCGGACGTTTGTTCAGAGGGAAGTTATTCTGCCTTGCAATGTGGCAGCTTTCGTCGTCGCCGCAGGGGCGTTAATTTTGGCTTTCTAACACGTTTTGCGCACTAGACTACACAAATGTATGCCAGTCCAAATGAAACCAGCTGAATGCAGGTGCTGCACGAAGGGGGCGCTGAGTCAGCCCCTCCTAGCTGGCACGGCCGCAGCAAGAAAATGTCTACCACAAATGCAGCGTTAGTGGTGCAGTGACTGGCGCGCATCTCCGACCGGCGTGTTTAGCGTCCTGTCCTTCCCACCAATCGGAAGTGGTCCCAAAATTGCGTTGAGTCGTGGGAGTCAGCGTGTCGCACCATCGGACATCGACATCCCGGCAGACGGTCGCCGAAATTCCGGCAAAAAGCACGGTTGCACGTGAGCGTCGCCGTCGTTGCGGCGCCCCGTCTCCCGGCTGCTGAAGCTTCCGTGAACTGTCGAGCTAGAAAGCGACCTGCAGCAGAACGGCCGTCTGCTCGATCCCCTCCGCCACTGCACCGTGCCAGGATCGTGGCAGGCAACGGTGCGACGCCTTTGTGACGTCGCGGAAATCGAGGTGGCCGAAACGAGGGCGCGGTAAACGAACCGGTCGGGGACACGTTTGAGGCGCCGTAGTCGCGGACCCCGGGCGGGAACCGAGAAGGAAGAGCCTGCGTGCGTGTGCCACCCGCAGAAGCACCCGGAGGAGGAGATCACGGTGGAGTCCCTGAAGAAGCTGATGCAGGAACCGCCGCCGAGCCAGGAGGCCCAGGAGGAGCGGCGGCTGGCCGTGCTGGACCGCTTCCGCCACACCCCCTTTGCTGAGCTGATCTCCTGCCCGTCCGGGCCGTCCCAGGTGGGTCTGCACCCTCCCCTCTCGCGCCGGCGGTGGACACGTTCCTCCGAAACGGTGGCATAAGAAGCATTAGGCTCGCGCGAATATTCAAATTTTCAAATATACCGATCTCACCACTGGTTTGACTTTGCCACCGCTACCACGATGCATAGAGAGAACTTAGTCTTACTGCACACGCGACAAAATCGCCGGAGCCCTGCGCGGGCAGAGCGTGAGACATCTGGGGCACTGCCACCTGCCTCTTGCGAACTAAAGTTATGGTGACCTCACACATGTGCATGACGCTTGGTGAGATCGGTGTATTGTAGTTTAGTGTAATGCGCTATTCGATATTCACCTCTAGATGTACTGCAATATTTAAGGCTGGTTCACACATTGCCGTTTTCTTACATTGCGTTTCATTACGAAAGCTTCCGTACAAGTCACCGAGACCTCTGTGCTTCTTAAGCGTGGCTACCACTTCAAGGAGATAGCCTGGCACGTGGCATTCAGGACACAAATGTTTTGGTGACTTGTACGAAATGCAACGAAGCGCAACGAAACAGTGCTGTGTGAACCAGCCTTTATACTTTTTCAACTGTTGATTGCGGTGGGTTAGCCCCGTCGAGTACACTTGTCGCCATCATTGGAGTACTGCGGGGAAGCAATACCCACTAAGCTTTGCGGGTATCACTTCCCCGCAGTGCAGAAGTGCTCGGTGAGAAGCGCACTCACAGGGCTAACTTGCTGCAGGTTTGCGAGAGCATGTATCACTATATAACGACTGCGGCAGCTGCAAAAAATAACTATGAAAGGGAATTTATCGACATGCACACCGCGAAATGTGGCTCTTCTAACGCATTTAATATCCTGTCGAAAGCATATTATGCAACTGCAAATTGTATTGCGGCAATTAAGCTGGAATAATTTCCACTCCCAGCGATATATTTCTTTAATTTTAATGCCAAATACGTCGTTAAATGTGTCCGAGTTGAAAACATAAAATTGACTGGAGCAGAACTGCACGCATCAAAAAGAAAGAAGAAACAGTAAGTCTTATTCGTCTTCTTGTTTCCTGTCGATGCATACTTTTGCCAATTGACATGCTCCTATACAAATTTAGATGGCTAACAAATGGCGCAGGGACACGGACAGAGTAGAAGACTGAAGACAAACATGCCGCTGACTGACAGCTGAGCTTTAATGGATCTGACAAGGAGTATAAATACAGCATTTGCCCGAACCAAAAGCCAAGAAAACAAACAACACTTAAGAAGGACGACACGTTTCATGCGTGAGCTTATCCTTTCTTCTATCCATGACCGTGCATCTTTCAAAGGCAGGATTTTATCCACAGTCGTGGCAATCTACTCCGCCCCACATGTTAGTGTATTGGTGCGCGTTAAAATCTAAAATCTAAAATCTTGTTGGAAAAGGAGTGCATGTTTTTTTGTAGATCGGAGAACAACAGTGCACGCAGATGACTCTGAAAATACCTGTCGTCCATTTTAAGTGCTGTTTCTTTTCTTGGCTTTCGGTTCGAGCAAGTGCTGTATTTATGCTCGTTGTCATATCCATTACAGCTCAGTTATAAGTCGGTGAAATGTGTGTCTTCCCTCCTCTACTCTGCCCGTGTCCCTGCGCTGTTTACCCTTTAAAATGAACTACCAATTAGCCCAGTCATCAATGGTACAAATCTAGAACTTTACGTGGTTTTTTTGGCGTTGTGAGTTGGCAGTCTTTTCGTCTTGTGCGAAAAAGCTTTCCGCAGCAATCCTTTTGCATTGACACAGCAGGATTTGAAAATAATTACAATAATTTATTTTGCAACTTTTAGCGGGCAATTTTCTCGCCATATTTTGCCACCAAGGGGAGAGAGGCACAACGGCACATGCGTCGCTACCTTTCCTGTAAAAAGTATGCTTGCTTCCTGCGATGCTTGGATATAAAATGGTGTCGTATCATCGCGATTCAGACGATTCCCAGCAACCTCCGCGCTTCCTCCGTACCCCGTTGTTTGGCAGCGCCACGAGTTGCATAGCGAATTTTACGACAGTGTGAAATGCGAGACATTTCGAAGATTTTGGTATTTTTTGCGGTCGCGGCAAATACCGAAATCTCTCCATGTGGGACAGTCCTGCGAGTAGCAAGACGGGTGGTCACCCTCTTCTCTATTGTCCCCGCTATGCCTGCATAGCGTTTTTCGCGCTAGTTCATACAATGTTGTTTTTCTAGGATCTGGTGGAGGCACCATAGACCTTTTTCGCAAGGGCGTCGCCGTCTTGAATGGTCGCCACTTCCAGTATGGGCGAAAGCATTGTTTTGCCGTGGCCACGCCAATAGAAGGCATTTAGGACATAAACGTAACCGTCACCAATTCTTGTTTTGCCTCCCCTCTATATTTCTACTATTTGCAGGTTGAAACGTTTTGATATTTTTTCGTTGCCCATACCAGATACGCCTATTAGGTGGCTGGGGACGAGAGTACATGAAAAAGGTCTATAGCCGGTGACACGTCAAGAATGATGTGGAAGCTCCTCCCACCCCTTTGCACTTCAGCGGAGTGAACGGTGGAGAGGGGGTCGCCTCCTCTCCAGCGTTCGCTCTACTAAAGTGGAAAGAGGTGGGAGGGGCTTCCACTTCGTTCATGACCTGTCACCGATTATAGGTACACCAAAATTAATTATATTAGCGAGTCTGGCTTAGAAAGTTGCGCGTTCAGAATGGCCGAAATGAGACCAAAAATTTAGTCACCGGTCAAACTGTTTGCTACACACATGACAAGCAATGCAAGAAGTAGCCTCGTGAAAAAACCACGAGCCACACTTGTCCCGGTGTCTTTATTAAGGCGAAAGCCTTATATGTCTCGTCGTTCAGTCGACCTTCAAAGTCCTTGAGCGAAAACACGTCGGCGACACGAAAGGTACCAATGAAACGTCGCCAAAAGTGCATCGTCAGAGAGCGCGCTGTCTTCGGAGGTTTGCCATCACGTTTACATCGGCGCTTGGGCTTTCGCCTTCAAGTCGTCTTAGGGATATTGTTGCTGTGGACACAGTCGGAATAAATCTGGGAAGTAGCCTTAACCAGCTATTAATACAGTAATGGGGAGCTTCGTATATCGAGAGAATTTAACGAAGCCCGCAGTAGAGGCAGGTGGCGCGGGCCCTGGCATTTCGCCGCTCGGATAGTCCCAGTAAAACGCTAAAATGATTCCAAGATTCACTGTAAAAACTTGAGATTGAAAAGATAATCAAACGTAATCTGTATATTTACTTTAGTTGGCTTCTTGTTTCTTCGTTGATTGTGCAGCGGGACACAGCAGTAGTGCGGCATCGCTTTCCCGTAGCAGCACTCTGCCCTTCACCTTAAACCAGACATGTACAAATTACTCAAAAAAGGTAGTTAAGTTAAGTTACTGAGTATCGACGCCAAAAGTAATTGGAGTAGAGTAGAAATTACACATTTGTAATAGTAATTGAGTAAACTACTAACTACTGTAAAAAAGTAGCGAGTTACTTTGAAGTTACTTTCGAAGTTACTTTTTTATATTTTTGTGGTAGCAAAATGAACAGTCATTTTATGACTTGAGTTTTCACCAAAATAGTTTATTTGCTCGCAGAAGCAATTTACTTTCGAAGTTATTGATAGGAGAGTTTTCGCCTTTTCCTACTAACGACGTCCCCAGCTAAGCTAAAAAGACGTTCCACCGTCGCGCTGGATAGAACGGCAACGTTGAGTTAGAGAAACAGGCTGTGCAGGGTCGGGTAAGCGAGTGTTGGCATCTTAGGTGTCCATGACGAAACATGTGAGGTTTGCCTCGTTTGGGGGGTGGTATAACAAACTCTCCTCCTTTTGTCTTTTTCTTCGGCAAGTTGAGATTGTTATGACTGGCCCCTCTTTATTCCCACGACGTTCGGAGAGTACGCTGAGCGAGTGCACCTGACCGTCAAGGGTTCAAGTCTCACGCCACGACGATGAGATCATCCGGACGACTGCGCGTCTCGTTGCAGTGCTAGCGCTACGCTACCGAAAAAGAAGTTTTTTTTTTTATTTAACAGAAGATGAAACGAAGTATACTTCGCCGCTGACGCCGGGTCCAATAAAAGGAACTTCCAAGGGTGACCCGCAACCCTGGCCGGCGACTACGGTATCCTGACGCGCCTGACACGCCTGACAAGTAAATCGTTTTCAACAAACAGGAGGTCTCCCTGGCATGGAAGGTCGGAAGGGCTCGAAGGATTACGTGAACAAGCATCGGCGCTCGTACAGTTGCAGCTGGAAGCGTGAATGTGCTGCCATGAACGGATTATCCGTGTCTGCGTTTCTGTGCGGTGGAGTCCGGCTGTGCAAGCGAGTATTCGCTGACGACGAGGTGACGATGGGAACAGGCGCCCAGCTGCGAGGTCATGCCAGTGGCGCCTCCCGTAGAACCCCCAAACCACTTGAGTCAGAACTCACAAAGGGCAGGCAACATGAAAACAACAACCTTCGGAGTGCCCCCGTCTTTGCTTGCACGGTTGCAGCTGAAGGCGCGGCGCCTGCGTGCATTACCGGATTAGGTCAATACCCGACCAAGGCTTGTTAAGCATCTCTTCCTGCGTTCGTGCGCGTCGGTGTTATGTTTTGGCTGCTCATCGCCACCTTGGCCCAAGAACGCCTGTGATGCATTTTCTACGGCTGTGAGGGGGCCCCTTGTTCGGGAAGGCCATTTCATCTGCCGACGATTTCGAAAGTAGTTAGTAATTTGAGTAGAAGTTACCTGAAAAATGTAGTTAAATTAAACTACTAATTACCCAAATAAAGTTGTAATTGAAAGTTACCAAGTTACTCGGAAAAGTAGTTAAACTACAGTAGTTTGAGTAGAGTAGTTGAACTACGTCCAAGTCTGCCTTAAACGTAGGTCGTGCTACGGAAGAAGGTTGGCGCAAAGTTGGACAGATGGTGCAAATCTGAATAAGGTCTATTGCTTTTGTTTTGTTTTATTATAGTTTATATATAGGCCAAGGTCATATGTACTCTGTGCAAATAGGGATTATTAACAACTTCAGATAGCAGCAGGTGGGCGCAAGCTTACCTGATTGCCGGCCGCGCGCCTCGCTTCCCGCTGATGACGTCACATTTGGACGTCGGGGAAAACGGGAGAAACTAAAGAACAAAGTTTCGGTTTCGGTAGCGAACAAAATATGACTTTTCAGTAATTAGAGTGAATCCCAAGGAACGTGATAACATTTCGGAATCCATCCGCATTCAGATGATGCCTAGTAGGTAGCTAAAAAAATCGGCGGAGCTCCCCTTTAAAGGGATACTTCAACGAAATTTGAAATATTCCCGTCGTGTTTAAAATAGGTTGAATATGATCCACAATATCCGTAAATGACCATCGCACATTTGTATTTTGTGCCTGGTGGCTGTATTTTTCGTTATAAACTTTGGCAAGCGCTCGGAGAAGGCTCAGCGGAGACCACGTGACATCCAACGCAATCGTGACGTAGGTCGTCTCGGGACGAGCAAAGCTACGGCGAGGCTGACGTCGAGAGGATGGCCTAGTCGTTCCAGCCACCGAAGCGGCTGCTTTTGTACGAATTTTGAGTGACGGGTTAATCTTCTATAATCTTGTAGGGGGACATTAGCGACTTCTGCGACACACAAAAGGCATTTTCGGGAAGAGGGGAGTTCCTCCTTCCCCTCTTCTCTCGTCGTGGCCGGAGGCGAGACACTCACCGTCACTAGCTGTCAAGGTTCCTAGACGGGCATTACAATCGAGGCGTTAGCGACATCCACCAGGTGCTCTTTGCTAATCGTTTAATTCGTTTTAAAATTCCTTTTCGAGACTTTTTAACAAGATATTGGTATGTTCGATGTCATACTGCTCCTTTGCACACATATAGACCAAAAAATGAGCGCCGAAATTTCGTTGTAGTATCCCTTTAAAGGGAGACTGACAGGGTATTTACGCTTGCGAGGTTTCTATTTGTACATGACATATGAGAGCCCAGCCACCCAGAACACAATTTGCGGCTCGAAATTCGTTTTCTTTCCGCCCGAAAACCGCCAATCGAAAACTGGCCGGTTTGAGTCGCGCTCACTCTCTTCTCCGTGGTCGTGTGCCGTTTTTTATGGTTTAGACACAATCAATATAAGAAATGGACAAAAATATGATGCCCATTTTTTCTGGCTCCTAAAAAGCTGCAAATACGTTGATTAAAAAAAAAAAAAGTTGCACAGCCTTGTGATTATTGGTATCTTTCTTTCCTTATGTTTTCTTCTCCTCCCCAGTCCAGATTTTCGGTTCGAGCAGTTGCGTTTTTGAGTTGCGTTTTTTGACTTTATGGCAAAAAAAATGAAAGACGTTTACAGTTCTCTAATGCCGAATTAGAGCGCAGTTCATGAGGAGGAGGAGGTGAGGGTATGCCCCTCCTCCGCTCCTCCTCACCTCCCATTTAGCGTGAAATTTTTCCGCTACATTTAGTGAGGAAATTTTCCCAGAATGCAACGCGCGGTTATGCCTGGTTGCAATATTCCCAAAATGCAACGCGTGCGGTTACACCGATGCCGACGGCGACAGCACTCAAGCCGGAAACGGGCGCCTAAGAGCTGCGCTCTAAAATCAAAACATTTTTTTTTTTTTGGGGGGGGGGGGGTCAGTGTCCGTTTAAGCGTGGTGCGCGGTAGTGAAAGGCTCGAAGAATCTATTCGATATACGATTCGAAAATATTTTGGCCTAATCCACTATTTGCACATGCCTACAAAAAACTTGGTATTTTTTTGGTACAAATAGACCGATCTCAGCAAGCATTCGGCACATGCGTTATGCCGTCATAACTTTAGCCGTAGCCTCCTCTATACTCACAAAGCCTGGCCGTTCGACGACGGAGCCGTAGAATGCCCGGTCGCAGATTTGGAGCGCGAGGATCTGGTAGCACAGAGCATTTCTCGGGGAACCTGGACGTCAGCGCACAGCTTTTGCAGCGGCGAGGACCCAAAACATGGTTTTCAAACGCGATGAGAAAAGAAGCGGTAGCGTGAGGAACGCCAGGAGCACGAGCGGACATTGCATCGCTCGGAAGAAGTGTGTTTCGGCGTCTCGCCGCAGCGGGGCGCCCGTCACGTGGTTCTCCTCTCATCCGTTTTCTGCCGCTCTACCTTGTCAATTCCGGCGGCCGCTTCTCGTGGCGATCTGCCTGGCTTTGTCAGTATAGAGGAGGCTTTGCTTTAGTCCACAAGAGGCAGCCGGAAGCACACGTGCTGTCCCGTAATCTGCACGCGCGGAGCCGCAGGGAGGTTGGCGCATACACAGAAAGAGTAAAGTTGCCTCGATGCTTGGTGACGGCGGCGGCGTAGCTGACCTCAGATTGAGTTACTCCTATGATCGGTCTTTTAATGCGAAAGCATTACCTGTCCCATGGAGCGAGCCGACGTCATCAGCCGCGCCAAACGGCAGATAAATTCCCGAAGCCGCGATCTGAGGCATCCCAGCTTTGAAACCACGCAGAAAGCCGCGCATAACGGCAGTGCTATGAAGCCGCCGCGCGTCAGTTTCCATTAGCGCCTCCCGATGGCTCTGCGTGTCCGCGAGGCAGCGGCTCCACCGCTCCTCGCCCAAGGTCAGCGTGGCGAGGGGCGCGCGCCCTCGACCGTCGACGCAAGTACGCCGCAGACGAAATAAAGGAGCGAAGGAACGGCGTGCATGCTTTTGCATTCACGGCTCATAAGAAGTGTTTAGGTGTACTTCGAGCCTTTTTTGTCACCAGCTGCATTGGTGCCAGAGAAGAGTGTACCGGCTACAGTTGATGCCGAATCACTCTTCAAATGATTTTAGTGCCGATATGCTATATCTAGGGTTCAGACTTTTCGATTTAAACCGATAAAAGTACGTCGAATCCCTTTTCTAAAATTCAGTTTTAACCGGAAAAGGTAACTTTAACCTTCCAGTCGTACCGCACAGCCATGGCGAAAAAGTGGAACGACAGTGTCTATCGAAACGTGTCCGAATGTATGAGATACACGGATGCCATCACGACGTTTTGGTTTAATGTGCACATCATCGATCGGAACGTGAAGTCCGAAACGCCCCATGACTTCGCCATGTTCGAGCGTGTTTTCAAACTCGTTGTAAAGAAGACTGACTTGATGCGAGCTCTGCATGTTGTGTTGTGCTTCAAAACGTCGCACCGTGCCTCCTTTGGTGGTCACAATTTGGTTGATTGGCCGATTTTGGCTTAGGCAGCACTTCATCTCCTCAGCCTGCCAGTGTCCACGGTTAGCGTTGAGAGGGCATTCTCGAAACTTAGGGTCATATCAACAGGAAAGAAAGTGTGCGGATCAACGAGGAGAACCTGGGAAAGTACATGTGTGTGTACTATAATAAGATCACGTAATCCTGATATACAGAACTTGAAGTTCCATGCTTTTTGGCATAGGCTTCATATATGACTTGTTTGTACTGCTGTGTTTTTTCTCGATTCTTTTACAGTTGCACACATTTGCCAAATAAAGTGTCAATTTATTTTTCAATATATCTGTGCCGTTATTCTTTGAGTGATCACAAATATCAGAGCTACAAGGATCATCTGATCCGGTGTCCGTTGATGTTAATTTTATATTCACCGAAAAAAGTGGATAAACTTTTGTGGGCATAAATATACGCCGAAAAAAAAAACGAACTTTAAATTTTAAAATAAACACCGAAGAAAGTACGCCGAATTTTGAAAAAATAGAAACCGAAAACGCGGAACCCTAGCTATATCAGTGGTTCTCAACCATTGATGTTTCCGGACCCCTTGTGGATCGGAGGAGATAATGGAGGACCCCGTTCGTGGTGAGGGGAAGGGAAACGTATCGGTTAATTATGGTAATGATTTAGTAAATGGATATATATATACCTAAGGGCTACTGTGAAGTAGACCTCGCTCATTGACACACACACGAGAAAACTCGCCCGAAAATCAAAACGTTTCTTTTCAAGAAAATAATAATAAAAAAAAAAATATTGCTGGGCTGGATTGATAAGGCTTCGCGGTCCCCTAAATGCCTTTGCGAACCCCAAGGGGTCCGCGGACCGCCATTTGAGAACCACTGTGCTATATTCGTAAAGTTCAGTGCTTAATTTGTTTTTCGTATTCGAGTATTTTTTTGTTGATACGGGCATGTGATCTCCAATCTCCAACGAACATGCAGGTCGTAGCGGGTTTCAGCGTGCTTACCGCTCCACAGAACCCGACTTTGCCACGCCATGCGCGCGATATCAGTTGCTGTGTTATGCGGGTTCGATTCCCGCCTATTTAGGACGAGGCCTGTGCGTTACGTCATCGCTAGTGGATCCCCGCCCCAAGCGGCAAACACGCTGAAGCTCGGCGAGAGCGAAGCGGCACATGCGTGTGTCTTTGCGTCGCCACCTGCTGGCGCCCCACTTGTTGCCAGACGCTGCAAGACGGGCTGGCGGCGACGCAGACTGCTCAGGCAAAAAGTTTGGCTCATCGCGAGACATTACTCATCTCTTCTTCGTGCGTTGAATTATGATATATGTGGGTGCACCTTAGATCGGCTTTATATAACCTTATCAAGACGTACACGTTTCAAACGTTAAAAGCGTCGTTCCTTCCTTCAGCAACCAACTTTTGTAAGAACTACTTCGCGCGGCGCACGAATAATGCGCAAAATTTCCTCTTTATTTTCTTCATCCGAGGACGAGATTAGGCGAGATTGTTTTATCGCACCGTGGAACGCCGATCTGCTGCATCCGCGATCTGCCCCGTGAGACGGGAGTTTGTTGTCAGTTTCCACGTGTTGAACGCACGGTGGAACGCGAATTTGCCCTGTCCGCGATCTGCGGTATCAAGTCCCTCGTCATGCTAGTATATTCATAGCCAATGCCGCCCCCCCCCCCCTCCCCTCTATTAGTAAGCACTTTAGTTTGTGAGGCGTAACTCTGTTTTTACGAGCGTTTACTCGTACAAACGAAGTCTTGTTCAGCTCCAGTTTCGCCCCCTTCCCATGGACCTGCCTTTCTACGGACATTTTGGCCCTTTAAGGCCGAAGCGTTTGCCGAAGACATGTTGAATATTAAAAAAAAAAAAAAAAAGGAAATTGAAGCTCTGCAGTTGAAATGAGGTCTACAACCACTGCCGTCGCGGTGGTGCGATTTAATGACTTCTTAAGCTCGAGCCCGTGTGTATGCTTGGAAAGCGTTCGTGCGTGTGCTGAAGGCTTCAAGTTCGTGCTTACGTGATGCTTAATGACGAGGAGGACAAGATCGAGGCTAAACGAGATCGGTGAGGCTTGACGACTATGCGCGTTTGTGTGCAGGCCATGGACCTGCAGAACAAACTCAAGGAGATCCTGGGCAAGCTGCCGGGGACTCTAGCAACGTGCGGCGGTTCCCAAGGCAAGCTGGATGTCGTCAGCCAGGAGCTCGCCTCCGCCCCGGTTTACGAGGTTAACTTTCCCGAACTGTTTGTCTTCTGAGACGCTTTTTCTTGGTTGTACAATAAATAAGCTTATTCCGTGTTGACGCACTGTCAGAGCCACACTTTTTTCGGGCTTACTCTTGCGAATAGGACCCGTCCTGCCTCTTAGCGGAAAGGTCCCGCAATTGTAGATGCGGGACAACGATTCTTTTGTAGGAGCGGCACCACTCACTGGGGCAGCCGCCACGTGTCGAGGTCGAAGGCCATCTCTTTCTGGTACGTGTGGGTGCGGCCTTGTGGGGATTTCTGGCGGAGCTTGACGTTGACGAGTAGCCGGCGCACACCGGCGGGCACGTCCCTGACCATGAAGTTGGCAGTGTACGGCTCTGCCCGAGACTCGGCCGCCGACTCGAAGCCCAGGCTGGCGGTTGAAGGCTGTGGCTGCAGTCGCGATTTGGCGCTACCCTTCAGCCCCACCTCACCTGCGATACTGCGGGGCGTGTGGCCTTTTTCCCTAGCCACCCTGTCACGAATACGGCGAGCCAGCCGGGACGCCAAGACCCTTGTCCAGACAATGAACCGTATACGATCGGACAATGGCCTCGCTGACTCTATGGGGGTTACCACGATCTCGTCCGCAAACTGAGAATCGTCGAAGCTGGGGAGCCTTTCGTACATCGGTGCCGAGTTGCTCGGACGCAGCTTGATGCCTTGGGATGCCCGGGTAGGCTCGTAAGCCATCAGGGCTGCCAATCCGAGCAGAAGCAGAGCGCCGAACAAGAGCATTTCTGCCTGGGTGTCCCTGTCTCCCATCGCCGGCCCCTGGAGCGTCGAATTGTCACCAGGCTCTACGAAGTCTGTCGGGACAGCTCTGGGCAGCCTGAGTGACCTCCAGCCTCTGTGGTCGATCTCAAACGACTCCTCTTGCAGCATTTCCACTGCCGGCTGACGTGTCGACGTACTTCTTTTTAATTTTCCCGCGACGACCGCCAGGAATTCCTGCAGCCTGCCTCTCGACACGTTAACTGGTGTTCCACTTGTGCGTGTTGTATGTTTGGCTGTCCTCAGCGTCCCATGCGTTCTAAATACTACGTTGGTTGTGGTCGGACCTACCGTGGGCACAACGCTGGCGTTAAGTCCGGCACTAGCATTAGGCACGACGCTGGCGTTGGGCACAGTGCTGACCTTGCGTGCTACGCTGACGTTAGGCACAATGCTGACGTGAAGCGCGACGCTGACGGTACCAACGCTGATGATTGGCACGACACTCACGATAGCCACACCACTGACGTTGGGCAAATCGCTGACGGTGGGCTGAAGGCCAACGTTAGGCGCACCGCTGACGCTAGGCACAACGCTGGCGTTAGGCCACGCGGCCTCCTGTTGGCGCTTGCCGGCGTTGGCCCCTACGAGGACCCTGCTGCTTACGTTGGTGACCTGGGCTTTAGACACGACAATAGTCTGCGACACGACCACGCGACCGTTCCCCGGCTTAGCAGCGACCCAGGAGACCAGAAGCGGGGCCATGAGAGGAACCATGGTTCGTACGCGAACCATTTCCTCTGGTGCATCCTCCTGGGCCAATGACGTTCGTCTGCGAGAGCATGCCATCGTCTCGCCTTGCGTGGGCTGCAGCAACACAATGGTTTGTAGCGCGAGCTTCTTTGTTCAGAAAGCGCCTTGACTACGCAAATGCACGTGCAGCGAAAAACGCGTTATAAATCAGCGCGCGCTTATTTCGCCCTAATTGCTGCACGCTCATTTCGTTTGCTTATTTAAACTTCAGATGATACTAAATATGTCAGATAAGGAGGTGTCTAGGACGAGAAAAGAAAGTTTTGAAAATGAAAGGGGTGGGCAGAGTTTCTACAGGTTTTCCCGCTCATTTTAATCCGAATGGTGGTCATTTAATCCAAGTACCAGTCAATTTACTTCCAGCGCTACCAATCTAATCCCGCTATCGGTCTATTTAATCCACAATATATACATGCACGGTATTGTCTTCAGTGGTCCTGTTTCGCGTACACTTTTGATATCTTAGAGTAGTTGTTTATACAAACTGATTTTGTTGGGACTACTGATATGTTAACTACTTCGGTCCCTTGGAGTTACTACTTCGTTTCACTTTATCTGCGAGCGAAGCCAAAGCTAGAAGCGCGAGACCAGCGCTTTTTGCGTTTCTCCCCAGCTCGCGTGCTCGAGCGAAGCCTGAACGTACGGAGCTTTCGTGCTCGCGCTTCCAGCTTTGCCTTCGCTCGCACATAAGGTGAAACGAAGTATAGTCGCACGATTGACGTGTTGATTACTCTTTTGGTAATCTGGAGTTCTCAGGGACGCAATCGACTTTAGCTGAATTGACGTTTTGTTTACTCTCATTACTTCGACTTAATACAGTTCAGATGATATAAGTACAATTGGAAGACTACTCTTTTTATTACTTCTCGCTATTATTGACACCGCTGACTTACAATGGCTTCCATTTGTAATTACTTCGACTTATTAATAACAATTTACGTAATAATAGTTAAGCAAAAAATTATTACTCGATTGCTTCGAGAAATTATTGACAAAAATATAACTTCGTACAAGTTCATTTGACATTCTGATAACTTTTGGGTTATATAGCTTTTATAGACACAAACAACTTTATAGAAGCAAAATGATTGTTACTCAGTCAATTTCTTTGAATCATTGTTGACAAATTCGACTTCATATAAGTTCAAAGATTGGGATTAAAACTCCTTTGATTAACCCGTGTTACTATTCACCCACTTGAATTTAAAGTAACTCAACTTAGTGGTTACTTATTATCTCTCCCCGATATATTAGTCACACAACTGAGTTTATATGAACATTATTGACATCTTGATTACTTTGAGTAACTAGTGACTTGTTTGACTTTATATTGGTCTAATTGACATAATCCTCACTCTCATTATTACTTTGAGCTTTTATACAACAAAGTGAGTTATTCTTAGCTCAGTTACCATTTTGACGACTCTTGATTACTTCGACTAACTATTGACCTATAGAGTTTGATTCGGCCTATTGACGTCATGGTTACTTTTTACATCCTTTGAGCGAATAATAGACACTGATTTATTATGAGCACGAGTCACATTCTGGTTACTCTTGATTACGAGGAATTACTATTGACCTAATGGACTTTAATTCGCCGTGACTGGCATCTTGATGACTTGATTATTTTGAGCTAATATCCATCCCATTTATTTGTTATGAGCTTAATTGATGTTATGATTAATAGCTCGATTTCTTCGAGTTACTATTTACTCAGTAGACTTTATGTTAGCCTAATTGACATTGTGGTGTCTTTCTTGATTACTTCGGAGGTATGCAACCAGTTAATCTATTTGCTCTATTCACATTAATATTGCTTTTGACTATTTCGAGATACTTTTGACCCAATGGACTTTATCTCGAGTTAATTGGCATTATGATGATTCTTTTGATAACTTTGAGCTAATATTCAACCAAATGATTTATTATGAGCCTAATTGACATGATTATCCTTTTGATTACATTGAGTTACTATTGACCCAATGAACTTTAATTCAGCCGAATTGACATTTTGGGGACTCTCTTGATTACTTCGAGGTACTATACCACCAATTCATTTATTACGAGATCAATTCACATTATTATTGATCTTGATTACTTTGAGTAACTTTTAACCCAGTTGACTTTAATTTGTCGAATTGAGATTGTGATGACTGTTTTAATTACTTTGAGCTAATATTTAACCAACTGTTTTATTATGATTGGCTATTAGCTCAAAGTGAAGACCTGGGTTTCAAAAATAACTCGAAATAATCAAAAGACTAATATTAATGTGAGCTGAGCTCATAGTTGATCAGTTGGTTGTATAATAACTCGAAGTAATTAAGAGAGTCACAAAAATGTCAATTAGGCGGAATTAAAGTTCATTAAGTCAAAAGCAACTCAAAGTAATCAAAAGAGTAATCATAATGTCAAATGAGCTCATATTAAAAATATTAGTGGAATATTATCTCAAACTAATCGAAAGAGTAATCACAATGTCAATTAGGTCGAATTAATGTCCCATTGCGTCAAAACCCACTAATCAAAATATTAATGATATTGTGAATTGAGCTTATAATGGATAAATTGGTGGTATAAGACGAAATAATCAAGTCACAAAAGTGACAATTAGGCCTAATTGAAGTCCATTGGGTCAATAGTAACTCAGTAATCAAAACCGCAATCATAAGGTAACTATTAGGCTCATAATTTATTTCGTTGAATATTAACTCAAACAAATTAATAGTCACAACAATGTCAATTAGTCCTAATTAAAGTATATTGGGTAAAAAAAAGTCGGAACTAATAAAAAAGTAATTGTAATGCGAGTTGATCTCGAAATAGATGAATAGGTGGTATAGTAACTCGAAGTAATTAAGAGAATCCCCAAGATGTCAATTAGGCCGAATTAAAGTTCATAGGGTCAATAATAATTTTAAAAAAAAATCTGTAGCGGTCCGGCCACGAGAGAAGAGAAAGATGATGAGGAGAGCACGAGCTCAGTTTTTCTTAGCTTCCAGACGTTGTCAGAATAAAAGCGCTCCTCACATTGGTGACCCGGACGTGATTTCCTCACTCAGCGTTCGGAGTCGTCGACATCATGCCAGCTGACGGTGAGCGTGCCTCGCAACTCGGAGTTGTCTCTCTCAAACTCCCACCCTTTTGGCCCGCTGATCCTGCGCTGTGGTTTGCACACGTCGAATCACTCTTCGCTACGCAAAGGAGATCATCGCAAGTAACCAAGTTTCATTACGCTGTCAGTGCACTCAGCCCCACCGAGGCTGCCGAAGCGGCCGCCCCCAGATGCGCCGTACTCCAGCATGAGCTCATCGAGCGTATGACGGCGTCGGAACAGAGACGCCTTCGACAACTTCTCACCGAGGAAGAACTTGAAGACCGCAAGCCGTCTCAGTTGCTAAGACGCATGAGGCAATTGATTGGAACTGCGGCCATCGATGACTCGATCGATCTTTCGAAAGTTGTTCCTACAGCGCCTCCCTATCGAATGTATATACGCGTGATTTTAACTACCTCAACTGGTGTACCTCTGAACGCGCTGGCAGAACTTGCAGATAAAGTTCTGGAAAACGCGTCATCGACCTTTGAGGCACCGACTCTTGCCACCACGGAGTTAACACCTCGGGATACCCAGCTACAACGACTCCAATCGCAAGTAGACGGGCTAACGCTGTTATTTACAGAGAACTTGCATGTACCAAGACCTCGTCGCCAGACTCACAGGTCTCCGTCCAGACAACGCCGTAGCAGCCACCACGTGTTGGTACCATGCGCAGTTCGGAGCGCAAGCTTGCAAATGCTGCCCTTCTTGCTCCTTCACGGGAAACTCCCTATCCGAACCTGAGGACGGCCAGTGCTGTTGGAACATGTCCAGACCGTTTCACACTATTTTTTCTCATGGAACTTCGAACTGGATTAAGATTTTTAATCGACACTGGTGCAGAGGTTAGTGTAGTACCCGCCAAGGGTAATTACCTCAGGCAACACATCAACAATAACGTCATCGAAGCAGCAAATGGAACGCCCATATATACGTACGGCGAACGTTCGGTGACATTAGACCTAGGACTGCGTCGCACTTGTCGATGGGTGTTCATTGTCGCCTACATCCGACACGCCATAATTGGAGCCTACTTAGCGCACTTTCATCTCCTTGTAGAATGAGTAAAAAGCGCTTGTTGGTCTGTGACACTTGGCTCACTGTCTGTGGAGTTCCGAGTCAACCAGCGATTATTAGTGCGACACTCCTGCGCCCTAAACCAAAATCAACATGTGAAAAAAATTCTTTACGCGTTTCCAAGTCTAACCCAGTCTCGCAACACCGAACGCCCGACCAAACATGATTTTCTCACCATATCAGTACATTAGGACCACCGGTGTACTCAAGACCCCGTCGACTACCTCCGGAAGAAACTTTACGTAGCAAAGCGCGAGTTTGAACACATGCTCGACCTCGGACTAATTCGTCCATCCTCCGGCAGTAGGGCTTCCCCGCTTCATATGTGCCTAAGAGTAATGGGGACTGGCGCCCATGCGGCGACTATCGGGCGTTTAACTAGGCCACACCAGATCAGTACCCAATTCCACATCTTCAAGATTTCACGTCTAGTCTTCATTGCAAGAGGGTGCTTTCCAAGGTCGATCTTGTCCGTGCTTACTAAAGATCCCGATGGCGCCCGACGACATCCCCAAAACAGCAATCATCACGCCTTTTAGATTTTCTGAGTTTGTCCGCATGCCCTTCGGGCTCTGCAATGCGGCTCAGGACATTTCAGCGTTTCATTGACCAAGTTCTACGTGGTTTGGACTTGGTGACCTGGCAAAACGTCGGCTTTCCTCATCGTTAAGACTCGAGGAGATCCGCCTACCATCCTCTACTCAGTCTTTAGTCTGTGACATGTCAACCCCCCCGCCCATATGTGCACTCAACTTCCGCAGGGCAGTCTTCGAAGGTCTCTAGAGGCTATCTTACCCCGGAATCGGGGCAACACAGAAACTAGTTACGTCGCGTTTTATATGGCCAAAAAGTAACGTAGATGTGCGTGCGTGGACGTGGTCCTGCCAGAAATGCCAAAGAGAAAAAATCCAACGTCACACTAAAACAACACTGACATCATTCCCCATACCAGACCAATGATTTGATCACACACACATTGATTTAGTTGGACCCCTAACACCGTCGAACTGTCACACCTATTTACTTACATGTATAGACAGGTTCACACTTTGGGCCGGAGGCTATCACTATCTCTGACAGCACCGCACCTGCCGTGGGCTCAAGCTCTCATCGTGGGATGGGTCGCGCGCTTTGGCGTACCTTCCGTCATCACCAGGGGGAGCGGTCGTCAATTTAAGTCCAGACTTTTCGCCGACCTCACCAGTCCTCTCGGCAGCACTCGAATAAACACCTCGTTATATCATCCTCAAGCTAATGGAATGGTAGAACGTTTCCACTGTCATCTGAAAAAAAGTACTCCGAGCCCATCAGACAACTAAGTGGACCGAAACACTTTCATTAGTGCTCCTTGGTATCCGGTCCGCGCTGAAAGAGGGCCTGGGATGTTCGTCAGCGGAGTTGGTTTATGGTACGACTCTGCGACTTCCTGAACAGCTTATACAAGCAACACCTACGTCCTCAACAATTGACATCACAGACTATGCGGCTCGCCTACGTGATACCATGAAACTACTACAACCAGTCCAACCACTATTCACATCACATCGCGATATGTCAGCAAGGACTTTCACAAGTCGACAGATGTGTTCATCAGGAGCACAAGCGACGCATGTGTTCACTTGATCCACAATATGACGGTCCCTACAGGGTAGTTCGTCGAAACACGAAAACATTCGCCTTGGAAATTAATGGTCGACAGGAAGTTGTTAGCTTGGATCGCCTAAATGCTGCCCACATCTTACCAGTGCAACTTCGTGCCTAGACAAGCCTGAGAAGCACGAGCACTGGGCAACAGGTGTAAATCTGGTTTTCTTACCAGGCAATTCACATTTCGCTGTTCCAGGAGGGGGGCACCTGTAGCGGTCCGGCCACGAGAGAAGAGAAAGATGATGAGAGCACGAGCTCAGTTCTCCTTGCCTTCCAGATGATGTCGCAATAAAAGCGCGTCGTTCAGCCCGTCGTCTCACGACTCCCCACAAATAAAAAAAAATTATAATGTCAATTGAGTTTATCATAAATCATTTGGTTTCCTATTTAAGTAATCAAAATCGTCATCATAATGCCAATTAAGCCGAATTAAAGTTTATGGGTCAAAAATAACTCGAATTGTATGTGAAACGAGTAATATTTAAGTGCATTTATCTGATAATAAAACAATTGGCGATATAATGACTCGAAGTAATTAAAAGAGTCACCAAATTGTCAAGAAGGCCGAATTAAAGTCAATGTAATCCAAACTAATAAAACTAGTAATCATAATGTTAATTATGCAACATAATAAATCAATTGGTTGAAAATTAGCCCAAAGTAATCAAGAGTCATTCATCACAATGTTAATTAGGCCAAATTAAAGTCTATTGTGTCAAAAGTCACACAAAAATAGTCTTGCTAATGAGAATTCAGCTCATAATAGTTCCACATGGTTGTATATTAACTCGAAGTAATCAAGAGAATCACTAAAATATCGATTAGATCGAATTAATGTTAATTGAATCAATAGTAACTCAAAGGAATCAATATCAATTGCGCTCATAATAAATCAATTCGCTGAATATTATTTCAACGTTACGAAATGAGAGAATCGTTCAGCCTTTCCACTCTCGTGAAGAAGGAAGACCAGCGGAGTTGTACTTGATACACTGTGTGCTTCTTCTTTGTCGTCGTCTGTTTTTCGCGCTGTTTCCTACGATGAATTCCCACCAACGCGCCCAACTATCCATTCTTCTATGATAGCTGGAAAGGTTGCCGCTATCTACGAGCGACGGCGGAAACCATACTGGTTGTGTGCTTGCCGTCGTCGCTTATTGATGGCGGTAGCTGTCCAGGTAGGTTTGTGTCGACATACACTTTTTTTTATTTATTTATTTAATACACCTCAAAGCGCCCTTTCGGGCATTGTATGAGGGGGGAGTACATGTGTTTGACAAAAAAATATTAAAACAATAAATTTCGTACATATTTGCTTAAAGGCAAAAAACAATACAAATATACCCACTGAAGAAAAAGTACACTCGTACACAAACAAAAATAACATAATACCCGCTCAAAAGAAGAACACTCGTACACAAACAGGGAGCATCGTGCCAACCAGGCTACAGGAAAAGAAATTAAACTATCATCGCACATAAAAAACAAAAAGAACACCATCCTATGACTCATTCCTGGGAAAAGTGGAACAAACGTTCACATGTAGATTTGAATTCATTTTTATCCGTTATATTTACAACGTTGTGGGGCAATGAGTTCCATTCTGTAATGGCGAGCTGTAATGGCGAGTTGCGAAATTGGTTAGTGCGACAATTTGATAAGTGAAGTTTGTGACGATGATCATGTCTGGGAAAGATGCGATGAGGGGGAGGCAATAAGCGTTCCTTAAGGTTAATATCAAAGTAATAAATATTGTGGATGAACGCCAGACGGGAGACTTTGCGCCTGGCATCTAAAAAGGGTAAATTAGCCCTTTGTTTCAGCGCTGAAACGCTCGTGTAAGGTGAATAGTCACTATATATGAAGCGCGCGGCTTTGTTTTGAATTTTTTCTATTTTGGCAATTAGGTAATCCTGGGGGGGGGGGGGGGGGGGAGACCATATGATGCTGGCGTATTCAAGCTGAGATCTGACAAAGGACTTAAAAGCTAATAAACGAGTTTCAGGGGGAGCTAAATACAACTTCCGTCTATAGGAACGACTGGCTTTCCCAACTATGTAGTTAATATGAACGTTCCAACTAAGAGTATCGGAAAGGAAAACACCCAGATATTTATATTTATTTACCTTTTCCAGAGGGACACCATTAATAGCGTAGTTGCAACTGATTGATGATTTCTTTGTTGTCACGGTCATACATTTTGTTTTGTCGATGTTAATTCGCATCTGCCACCTGTTGCACCATGAGGCAATAGAGTTCAGATCGCTTTGAAGTGTACACGTGTCGGCTGTATGTACTATCTTTTTATACAGCACACAATCGTCTGCGAAGAGTCGAATCGATGAAGAAATGTTAACAGGGAGATCATTTATATAAATGAGAGAAAAAAAGGGGTCCCAGCACGGAGCCTTGGGGCACGCCAGACTTAACATCAGTGCTTGATGATAACTGAATGGAAATTGCAACGGATTGGGTTCTAATCGTAAGGAATTGTCTAATCCAAAATTTAAGTGAGGGGTCCATATTCAACGTTTCAAGTTTTTGTAATAACCGCTGGTGTGGCACGCAGTCAAACGCCCGAGAAAAGTCTAGAAATATGATGTCGGTCTGTTGGAGCGAATGCACGTTTTCATAAAGATCAGTTACAAGCTCGAAGAGTCGCGTTTCGCACGATTTGTCTTTTCTAAAGTCATGTTGTCCCTCAAAAAGAATGTTATTCTCCAAAACAAAATTAATAATATGACTATATATAAAATGCTCTAAAATTTTACAGGGAATGCTCGTTAACGATATAGGTCTGTAGTTATTTAAGCATGACGTGTCACCGGACTTGTGAACAGGAATAATGTTTGCATGCTTCCAGTCATTCGGCAAATGCCCTTCTTCAAGAGACTGGTGATACAACAAAGCTAGTATGTCACTAGAAAATGGCTGCGTAATTTTTAATAATTTAGTGTTAATGCCATCTATGCCTGGCGAAGAACGATAAGGAAGGCCTTCGATGATTTTTTTCTTTACCACGTGAACAAACAGTGATCTTTTCCAAAAAGCATGGTCATAGGTCAATTCACAACAAGGTAACGGAAACGATTCGTTGGCGAAAACTTCACTAAAGCATTCATTAAAATTCTTAGCAGTTTCAAGGTTGGTACATCTATTTCCCTCCGCATTCGTAAAGCTACAATTATAACTTGTTTTCGGCGGATTTATGCAATTCCAGATTTTTTTTGGATTTGACTTCAGAAGGCCATGTAAGTCATCTGTGTAGAAAGTTTTTTTAGCTTTTTTAAGTTCGAGAGCACATATAGATGAATGGGAATTATACAAGTACCAAGATAGATTATCGTTGCTTTCCATGGCCCTGTTGTACAAGCGTTTCTTTTTGTTAAAGACTTAAGTTTTTTAGAAAACCACGGACGTAAATTGTTGTTCGGAATTTTTATTCTTGGAACGAAGTCGTTGAGAATACAATTCAGCTGATTTTTAAATGCGGACCAGTTTTCTTCGACGGATCGTAAGCGGAAGGACCGCTCAAAGTTAACTAAAAAGATCCTCATAACTGTGCTTATTTCATTAGTTTTCGCCTTTGAATAGTCATGAATTTGTTTAAACTGGTTGCGGGGGTGCTGAGTTGCCATTTCGACTTCGATTACCACCATTTTAAGATCACTAATCTCTTCAAGAACATTTGCGCGCTTAATTATGTCAGGGGCAGTCGTAAAAACTAGGTCTAGAATGGAGGTTCCTCGGGTAGGCTCAAGAACAACTTGAGAGAGATAAAGAGATTTAAAAACATTCAGGAATTCTATACACTCGGAAACATGTCTGCAGCCTGGTAGCGGTTCACAAGAAATCCAGATAATTCCTGGATAATTAAAATCTCCTCCAAGAAATACAGGACATCCGGGGTAACGAGAAATAACATCATCAAGGTTAATAATAAGAATAATAATAGTGTTTATTTCCATCACAAGATGATGGTGGTGATCAGGAAAAAAAGCTGCGAGGTACAGCTTGACGGGTTCCTGACCGCCTACAGCAGCAGCGACAGAGTGGGGAAATAATACATCAATTAAAAGAGAAACACAAATGTACAGAAAATGATCGCCATCACAGCATGTTAAGCACAATATCTTAGATTATCACAATCTTGACATATAGGGAATGACGGGCAAACAAAAACAAAAACAAGAACAAGCTCATAGTATTAATAAGCTCATAGTATTGTAAAACAAGAACAAGCTCATAGGTTAATACAAATATCACGGACAAAATCGACGGTAACATCTGGTGGTTTGTAGCATACACCAACCAGGACATAAGAAAACGAAAACTTAACGCGAACCCAGACCATTTCCAGATCGGTTTTTTATTCGACAGGGACAGAGTGGAAACATTTTTTAACAGCGATAAGCACCCCCCCACCTTTTGAATTTAACCGGTCTTTCCGATAAAGCAGATAATCTTTATCTAAAACACGCTCACGGTTATCAATATCACTGGAAAGCCAAGTTTCCGTTTCAAGTATGACGTGCGGTTTACAGATTTCGATCGAACACAAAAGTTCTTCTTGCTTGGAAACAAGACCCCTAAAATTAGCGACAAGAAAAGACACACTTCTCGAAAGACGCTTCTTTGCGCGACGTCATGATTCAGCTGGTGTAGGCACAGAGCTTGTTCTTTCCTGTTCAATCACATCACCCGATTCTGCATTGTAAAAGAACATACGATCGCCAACGAAAAGCTTGTCAAAAACAATGCGCACACGGGTCTGGGTCGAACGGAGAGGCTTACCGTATACTCCCATAGCATTTTTCGAGCATGACGAATGTTAGGTGAAAAGTCTTCACCTATCCAAACACGCCGATTCTCGAGTTGTTTCAGCTTTGAGGCATTTGCAAGGATTTCCTGCTTCTTTTTAAAGCTACGGAAGTTAACAATGATCGGACGAGGGTAGTCCCCCCGGTTTCTTCCCAATCGGTGTGCGCGCTCGATTTCTCCGGCGTCAATGCGTTTGAATAAAGTTATTCACAATTTGCTCAGATCTGTTCCACGATTCTTTGTCTTCTTCTGGAAGACCCTTGAATGTCAGGTTATTCCGACGTTGTTTATTATCTAAAGACCCTTTTTTACTAAGCTCCTTTATAAAATCGGCGAACCAGCGCACGCCGTAGGGCCCGTGCGCACTCAACATCGCGAGCAGATTGGCCGATTTTTTAAAGGAGCTTAGTGAAAAGGTTCTTTAGAACGCCGTCTGACACGGATTTCGATTTGACTTCATTTTCCAGAGAAGCTATTTTTGCTTGGACACCGACAACGTCGTTCTGAACCCGTGTCAAGTCCTCAAACTTTTTTTCTAAATGAGTCACTCTTTCAGTCAGGTTTTTCACCCCATCTACAATGGTAGAAAGTTTGGTTGTATTTTCCCGTTGATATTGCTCAGTGGACTGTACAAGTTTGTCAAGCATGTTTTGAAGCTCGTCCAAGTCCCCGGGGCCGGGGTTCAGCTAAACATCACCGGCAAGAATCAAAACGTTGCACAGGCACAAAGTAAATCACAATGCGTGAGCTCTGGAGACAAACGCTAATGCCCGCGGAACAAATTTTTTAGCGTCGGCTTGCGCCATGCGCGAGGGAGTAGGAAAAACATCCTATGCGAGCGCGATAAACGGACAGGTCAACGGCCATGCCACGAAGAGAAGAAACACAGGGGATTTGCAGCCTTACGTTACAGTTTGTCTAACTAGAATAGTGGTCGAGTTCTCACTTGCAAGGTCAGACAGACAGGGTTTAGCGGCCTACCAGGCCGCAAATCCCAGACACGATAAAAAAAAAAAGTCAAATTGAACGTTTTAGTGATTTATACAGCGTAAGGTTGGTCTGCCAGTAGGGGCGACACTGGTTTACACTGTAGATGAGCAATTTTACCAGTGCAGTACGACTGCTAACCTGGGGTCTTTAACGTGCTCACGCAGTAGTGATACACGACCGCACGCCGGTACGATGCTCATCCAGATCGAAACGGGCAGGGGTGGGGCTCGAACCCAGGATCCCTGGGTTCTGCAGCGCGAGCTTTCGCTCCACGCGCGTCGAGCTGGGTGTGCGCTTCAGCCCACTCGGCCACCGATCCCCCAGACACGATCCTGGGGAACCTTTAACAGGTCCGCTGTAGAAAAAAATGTAAATTAGGTCGAATTAAAGTTTATTGGAGCAAGAATAACTCGAAGTTATAGTCAAAAGAGTAATAATATGAATTGAGCTGATAATACATCGATTGGTGGTATAATACCTCGCAGCAATCAAGTGAGGAGCAATATGTCAGTTGAGATGCTATAAAGTTTATTGAGTTATTAGTAACTCGAAGTAATCCAACTACTGATCATAACATCAATGAAGCCCATAACAAATAATTTAGTTGAATATTCGCTCAAAGTAACCCAGTCATCAAGATGTCAATTAGGGCGAATTGAAGTTCATTGGGTCAGTAACTCGAAGTATATCAATTAGGGCGAATTAAAGTTCATTGGGTTAGTAACTCGAAGTAATCAAAAGAGTAATCACAATGTGAGTCGTGCTAATAATAAATTAGTTATTCTAATATTTGCTCAATGTCAAGTGTAATCATGATGTCAAAAAGGCTGACTCAAACTCCTTTGGGTCAATAGTAAGTCTAATTAATCGAAGGAGTGATCATAATGGTAACTGAGCTGAGAATAAATCACTTGGTTCTGTACAAGCTCAAGGTAATAATGAGTGAGGATTATGTCAATTATACCAATATAGAGTCAAAAGGTCACTAGTTACTCGAAGTAATCAAGATGTCAGCAATGCTGATCTAAACTCAGTTGTACGACTTATATGTCGTACAACTGAGTTATATGTCGTACAACAACTGAGTCGGCATCGCTGTCATTCTGGCGAATGACAGCGATGCCGACGGGCGTGTGCGGTGAGTGCTCCGTTCGCTTCTACGCAAGGCAACCGTTTTTGGTTTGTTCGGGTCCATGCAATCGACGATATCATTGCAAATGTATTGGCGTAGGCGAAGCAGAATACGAAGTGCTAATGCAAAGCGGTTTGAGTGCCTATGAATGCACCGAGTGTATCCTAGGCGTCGCCTAACTTTTTCGAACGACAATCCGGACACCGACGATGACCGGCATGACCGGACGAATGTGTAGCGATTGAGTGCTCCTTCGGAGAGCGCTGCTAATGGGTCAGCTCCTTGGGAAACGGCTGACCTGTTTCGTCTGGTGCACAACATGTCTACGAAATTGGAAGTCCTGACGGCTGAGGTAAAGAGCCTCAAGTCAGAAAACACCTTTTTACGCTCGCAAATTGGCTTGCTGAACAAGAGGGTGCTCGAGCGACTGCCTCTGGCTGCAAGACCTCACGCATCTTTTGCGCGTTCATCTGAGTCATCGGCTGGATGGCCTCCATTGAACGCGGCGGCGGTACAGCGGCCATCCTTGGGTGAGGGAGCAACGCTCCAGCCTAACGAGAGCTTGGCGGATGGCGATGTTCCCACTGTTGCTTTTCAAGTTCCTGGTCTTCGACGCGATGCTCGTCCTGCTGTTACTGTGCCCGACGAAGACGGCTTCATTTCTGTGATGCGGAAACGACGGTCACCGAAATCAACCGGTACACCCAAAGGTTTTAGTTTCTTTCTGCCCGATCCCCCAAAGGTCATCCTGGTGATATTTAGGAGGTAGAAAATTGGCTTAGAAGGGCGAGAGGAATCAAATGCTTGTCTTTCTTAGACTTAGGCTAGGTGGCGCAAGCTACCGCCCGGGGTATAGCCAGTAACATCCATCCGTCCATCCATCCAAGTCTGAGAAGGTACAGGCGGTGCCTCTCCAACTGCCCATGAAGGCGCTCTTTGTGTCCAGGTTGCATCCGAACACATCTGTGTCGGATATTGAGGATCTGATAACCCCTTTTCTTGAACGTAAATGTGTTAGCGTCACTAAGTTTAAACCGAAATATCATTCCTATTCATTGTTTCGTATCGCATGTGATCAATCTAATTTCGAAATCTTGAACAAATCAAACCTTTGGCCAGAGGGACCGATCTTTCATCATTTTTTTTGGCAAACTGTACAGTTCGCGAACTTATGTGGTAGAATCTGAAACTGCTGTGAATGCTTAGGTCACTGGAGGCATATTATCAAAACACTCGGTGCTCGCGTTCTAAGTCCAGTGAGTTTATGTCGAATATTTTACTGAGTTGTTTTTACGTCATATGTTTAACCGAGACATGGCTATGTGCCGGCATTTCCGATAGCAGCTATTTTCCTCCAACCTATTATGTGTTTCGACGAGACAGGGATTATGCTAACACGGGCACGAAATTTGGGGGAGGAGTACTGGTGGCCGTTAAGTCTTCAGTTCAGTGCAGCCGGAGGAAGGATTTGGAAACTTATGCCGAGTGTGTCTGGGTAGAAATACCCACCAGTGATGGTTTTAACTTTTTAGTTGGTAACTGTTATTTCCCTCCTCTTTTTGATGATGCAGAATTTGTAGAACATTTTGAAACCGTTCAGAAAAAAGTTGACTTTTCTAAATTTCGTGTTCTGATCTACGGTAATTTTAACTTGCCCGAAATTGATTGGTCAACCGGTGTTGCTTCTTGTTCATCAAGTGTGACTTCTAGGAAAGCCTCTTGGTTACTTTCGTTTATAAATTTTTTTTTGATTTTCGTCAGTATAATGCACTTGCGAATAGTCATGGAAACGGGCTAGATTTATGTTTATCAAATGCTCCGCTTGATCCTACAATTCCGGCTGCGAATCCGTTAGTGCCAGTTGATGTTTATCACCCGCCTTTCAAAACAAAATTCAGCTTGTCATGCAGGCCTCGTGTTAATAAAAGTTCTGCAGCGTATTGCTATTCTCGAGGGAATTATCTTGGCTTGTACAAATTTATGGAGCAGTATGACTGGTCGGATGTCTTAATAACCATATAGCTGACTCAGCTACAGAAACCTTGATATCTATTGTCAAGAATGCAATGAATATTTTTATACCAAACGGTTTACGTGGTCTTCCCATTACCCTAGCTGGTTTTCAAGAGAATTAAAAATCGCCTCACGAAAGAAGCTTCACTGTCATCGTTTGAATGAAAAGAAAACTCTAACCAAAAAATTGATACGGAGCCCGACGTTTCAAGGCCAGTTCGGCCCCTTGATCACGGGTGACTGTTTTTGTCCTTGTCGTCTTGCAAATTGCCCGGTGTTGTTGGCTTCTTTAAAGCGGCCGTTGTATCTGCACGCGCTTTATGGTTCGTAGCGCCTCGCGTGACGCACCGCAAACCGGACACATAGGCGCTTGGCAGTGTCCCAGCTGACCGGTTGACGTTATTTTCGGTGTTCTGAATGTACAGGACTCTAATAAAAGACGTCTTCGCCAGTTTCTTTCCGTGCCAAGAATAGAGCAGTTATTGAATCCAATCGTGCGCACTACCCTGCACGTTATTCTTTTTGACGTCATACTGATGCTGGCGTAGACGTCCCGGGAAGTTTTTGGTTTCCCCAACGTAGGAGGCGGCGCAGTCACCACACAGGATCCTGTAGACGAGTCCCTGAACCTTTTCTTTAGGGGGACGATCCTTTGGAAGGCTCAGGGACTCGTCTACAGGATCCCGTGTGGTGACTGCGCCGCCTCCTACGTTGGGGAAACTAAAAAATTCCCGGAACGTCTACGCCAGCATCAGTATGACGTCAAAAAGAATAACGTGCAGGGTAGTGCGCTGGCAGAACACGTCCAAAAAGAGGGTCACACGATTGGATTCAATAACTGCTCTATCCTTAGCACGGAAAGAAACTGGCGAAGACGTCTTTTATTATAGTCCTGGTACATCCAGAACACTGAAAATAACCTCAACCGGTAGGCTGGGACACTGCCAAGCGCCTACGTGTCCGGTTTGCGGTGCGTCACGCGAGGCGCTACGAACCATAAAGCGCGTGCAGATACAACGGCCGCTTTAAAGAAGCCAACAACACCGGGCAATTTGCAAGACGAGGACAAGGACAAAAACAGTCACCCGTGATCAAGGGGCCGAACTGGCCTTGAAACGTCGGGCTCTGTATCAATTTTTTGGTTAGAGTTTTCCTTTCATTCATTGTCATTCCTAACCAGGTGGATGTCCACCGAAAGGTTTACGTTTAATTCTGTCATCGTTTGTATAAAAAAAACAGGATTAGATGTGTGGTATCAGAAGTTCAGCATTTATCGCGGTTTGGTCAAAAAACTACACGAACAAGATAACCAACTGTACCTAAATGACATCGAGTATAACCTAAAGAAATATCCCAAAACATTTTGGCGCTTTACGAAGCAACATTTCCGTGAAAATAAGTCAAATATTTGCCTCCGCGACGATAATGGTTATCTGTGTTCTCAGGCCGATATTGCAACTCGTTTTGCCGAGTATTTCAGTTCCTGCTATTCTTCTTTTCCCACGTGCAGCTCTTTTAGTTCCGTTAGCGTTGAGTGTCCCGATTATCAGTCTACATTTACTGTTTGCATTAAAGACATTTTAGAAGCTATAAAAGAACTGAAACCCAAACTATCAACCGGCATTGATGGCATACTATAGTTTTATTATAAAAGGTTGGTGTTCTATTTTTGCTCCAGTTTTAATGCATATTTTCAACTTGTCTTTTGCACAGGGTTATTTCCCCAAACTTTGGAAATTCTCCGCAGTTGTGCCTATTTTTAAATCCGGTGATTCTACATTGGTTAACAATTACCGGCCGGTGTCACTGTAATGTGGATTCGCAAAAGTATTTGAAAAAGTAGTCCATAAGCGTCTTTACTTTTATCTGAGCCCGATGAGAACTGAAGCTCAGCACGGATTTGTAAAGGGGAGATCGGTAGAATCTAAGTGTGTTAGATTGTACCGATGTAGACGGCGTTCTACACGTTCTAAAAATCCTATTCACTAAGCTCCTTTATAAAATCGGCCATTCTGCTCGCCATGTTGAGTGCGCACGTGCCCTACGGCGTGCGCTGGTTCGCCGATTTTATAAAGGAGTTTAGTGAAAAGGATATTATGGCGGCGGTCCCACGGCGGCCATCTTGAACAAGCCATTAGTTCAACCACTAGATGGCGGCACTCATCCGTGCGGCCTAGAGTTGACACTTGGCAGGTTCCATTTTCAGTGTTCGTGCGTATGGCGCCTGATTTGCTCGCTTTCCGAAGCGACGAACGTGCGCGTTCTGGACTGTGATTTAACACGTGTGGACTGTGATTTTTGTAAACAGTGGAAACGTCTATAGGCTCCCTACGGGAGCCAGAGTTGCGCGTTCATGCATGGCATGTGGATTCAGCTCCTCACGTGACTTAATTCGGCGAATAGCAGCGCCGCGCGTTCGAGGCGCGCGGCGAGCTCAAAAGCCGGGGAACGTACGCCGGGGCGCGTGCAACGTCTACTTTGCTGCACGACACTTGATACGGCTCCTCACGTGATCGGATCTCGGCGAATAGCGGCGAGGGCGGCACGAGGCACGTGGAATCAAACGCGCAACTCTGGCTCCCGGCCAGAAAACAAGCTCGTGGCAGTGATGTTCCTCCTCTGCTCTTAATTCCTCCTTTCTGCTGCTCGCCCGTGCACGTTCAGCGCTGAGCGCGTGCTCCCGCCGACACAAAGGCCAGCAAACGTGCCAGTGGTGGTAGCAGTGCCCAGTTCGCACAGAAGCGGAGCCCAGCTAGCTCATCGACCCGATCGAGAGTGCCTATTAGCCCCGTGCGCGACCGAAAGCGTCGCTGTGGTCGGCCTTCCACGATTGGCCGAACGCTGACTATGACGTCGGAAAGGGGATTTTCATCGACGGAAATAAGAGGAATGAATGAACTTTAATTTTGACGGTGTTGGCAGTGTTCCTTTGAGAGCGCAATGATTTCAAGCTTCCACCATGCTAATAACAAACACCATCGAACTTGTTGTTTGCAAGGTAATGACGTCACAAGGGGGAACCACAGGAGGGAGCCACCAAAACATCTCGCCGCTAATACTTCGTCTCAACCTAGCATGAACTATTGTTACCCGTGCGTGCTAAAAGCGCGAGCCAGTTGCTTTGGATGAAGCCTCGGTGGCTGCACGAGCACACGTGCAGCGAGTGCTCCCGTCAAGGCCTTCCTCTGAAATCTTCCATTTTGCTGAGACCTCCTCTCCCTCTTCCACCTCATACAGCATTTTGTCATGGGCGGCGCCCCCCCGCCCCCCCCCCCCCCCCCCCCCCCGAAACGAAATCCTGGCTACGTGCCTGAACCGAAGACCACATGAAGTGGTGACAACTCAGCCATTTTTCCGCCCAAACGTTTTTTTATGCATATTGAAGTGCGCGCAATCCGGTGTCACTCAGCTCGAGCCCGTAGCTTTGGCTAGTGCATAGACGCCATTTTACCGCCCAAATCACTCATCGAGTGCGCGAGAGCGTCACGCGCTATCACATTCAGAGCAACAATGGATGTCTTCACCCTGAGACAGACAGACATGTAGGCAACCTAGGCTAGAGTGAACAGGCATGATCTCTTACGGCCATTGCACCGGGAGTAGTAGCTCCCTGCGGCGGCAGCTTGGAGGAATCGCTGCAACCCTACCGCTACTACAGTGCTTTAATTCCTTCTGAGAGGCACGTCCTCCTCACCGTGTTGTCCTCTTTGCTCGTTGGTTGAGTTGGATAAGTTTCTAGAGTACTTGGACCTACAGGTCGTGAGGCCAGCTGCCTTCAGGGACTTATGCGGAACACGTCTTTCTCTTTGTCTCCTTAAGAAACAAGTTTGTATAGACAAGAATTTAATTATTGTAAGCCGAAACCTATTTCAATCTGCTCACTACAGTTATTTCAAGCAAGTATAATTGCACACATTTTCAATTGCATTGGTCGGGGAACAGTTGTTCAGGATGGCTCAGGCGGCGTTGGGCATGGTTGTGTGGTCGCACCCCTACGCGGCTAAAGAAGTTCCATTGCTCCTCGGCGAGAGTGAAGGCCACAATGAAACCGCTCTCTAGCCCGGTCATGGAAGAACATGGCAGGGCAGCACTGAGCATCTCGCTTGATTTTATTTCGCAATACTCATTGCGGGGACTCATAAAAACGAAAGAGAAGCGCGAGGAAACTTCACGAGGTGTGATCCTGGACCGGCTTGCTATACTTCGTTTCACTTTATCTGCGAGCGAAGCCAAAGCTAGAAGCGCGAGACCAGCGCTTTTTGCATTTCTCCCCAGCTCGCGCGCTCGAGCAAAGCCTGAACGCACGGAGCTTCCGTGCTCGCGCTTCTAGTTTTGCCTTCGCTCGCACATACGGTGAAACGAAGTATAGAACAGCGTCTCACTCTGCGTCTCACCTGAGACTGAGTGAAAGAAAGCACTGCAAAAGGTTGGGCGCACGACTGTCTTGAGACGCGGCTTGAGTCCCGCTCAGCTCGAGCGCTGGTTTTGGCATTGCTTTCTTTCCGAAAGTCTCAGCTGAGACGCTGTTTCTAGCATAGAGTTATTATAATGTACGCTAGAGGTTCAACTGGCGCTAGTGTGCTGCTGCAAATTGAAGCAGACAGCAACCAGTCCGAAATTGACTTCCGGTAATGCATTTCTATGGGAAAAAGCGAGCGCATTTTTTCTCCGAGCTCGATTGTAAGAGCAAATATCACGATTAATTCGAACGTACTAGGTAGCTTGGAACATTTCTCAGTCACGCAGATGCAATAATTGGTCAGTTACAGCGTTTTTATTTGAAATTTGTGGCATGAAAAACGGTGCTAAAACCGCTTCGTACGTGTATTTATGTGCACTGTCGGACACTGTTAGCGCGAACACGGCGTCGGCGCTTTCCAGCATGGGGGATACGTGCCAACCGAACGAATTACATGTGTAAAACCAAGAGAGACGGCAAGAACTACGCAGTAACACTGGTAACTCCTTGTGCATGCAGGCGATCAAAATAAATTGAAAGCCACGTAATATAGTCAGATTTGCAATAAATAAGTACTGCTTTATTCTTTCTGCTCGTGAATATGTGCGAAGATGCTTTTGTTTTGGGTTCAAATCATCACCCGCACACTCCAAATCTTTGCAAATAGAGAGAAGCAGAGAACAGGTGCCTGATTAAAACTGCCCGACAGAGGAAATATTGAAAAGACACACCGTTTGTAGCCCACATACTTTATTTTTTTAACAGATCGTAAAGATGCACGACGGAGTCATTTTCATATAGTGACAGCAGAACGGGCATATTAGCAATATATAAGCGCCACCGAATTCTAGCGAACCTTGAACACACTCTACGTTCCTTTCGATCGTTAGTTTGCTTAGAATCGTCGCTCGTTTTTACATACCTGCCATGGAACAGAAGTTTGGGCCTGAAATATAGCGAAGTTTAACATCGTTGAGTAGTAAAGAAAAATGCTGTAACTAAAGCAATTACACATTCACAATATCAATAAAGGTACATACTATCCGGTACAACTGAAATAACAAAATTTATTCGCGTTATTTTCCGGCGAAGAGACAGAATTCACGCGCGTTTTCCCATAGGATTGCACAGGAGCACCGCAAAAGTAGACTGGTTGCTGTCTGCTTCAATTTGCCTCCCGGAAGTCGCATAGACACTAGCGCCAGTTGAACCTCTAGCGTACATTATAGTAACTCTATGGTTTCTAGCAAGTCTGACCTGGCTGCTTATAATTAGTTGCAAAGGACAAGAGTCGTGGTTGCTGTAAACGCAAAGTGGAAGCCTGGAGTCGTTGCATTATTAAACCAACACCATGAAAGTTGATCGTCTGACATTGTTCTTATTTGAAAAAAATGAAATAAAAATTAATTCAAAGAAAGACGACCGTAGTGAGGGTTTCGCACATGTGCAACGCTTTTGATAGGGTACTGCATGGAAAGGGGGTTTATTAGACCCTTTTCCTGAGCCTCAGATTTGAACCACGATGACTGGCTGTTTGTTGCCTTACCATGAGAACCAGTCACTGCGGTTTACACATAACACCCTCCGTAAAGCCCGGTTCACACAGTTGCATTTGACTGCGTTTGACTGCGTTGCGGCAGCGAGACACCAGGACATCCCTGCTGCTTATATCGCGTGCCAAGAAGATTCCTTGAATTGGATTCCACGCTTCATACGAAGCACAGATGTGCCGGTGACTCGCTTTCGGTTCTCGCCGCAACGCAGTCAAACGCACTCAAACGCAAGTGTCTCAACCGGCCTTAAGTTTTCTACGAGTATAGTAACGTTAAAACTGAAAATCTAAAATTCCTGCACGATGGCGAACAAAACAGAACCAGAGCGGTTGGAAAGCTGGAACCTTAAAAAGAAAAATGTTGGGTAAAAATCTTGGAGTGAAGGAAAAGAAATTCCTCTTTGTCGTCACCATCATGTGGAGCTGAATATTCGCACCTTTCGTGGTGTCGGAACATGGCAGGGAGCATTGAATAGCTTATTTATAGACCTTTCCAATGTTTACAAAAATCACAGTCCAGCGTGCGATCTTCACAGCCCAGCACGTGCGTGTTCGTCGCTTCGGAAAGCGAGGAAAGCGCGCGCCATACGCACGAACACTCAAGATGGCACCGGCCCCTCGCTCTTTTTTGGAAAGGTCTATAGGCACTAGATGTTTTCGAGAACTTGCTCGCGACCCTTGTTTTTTTTCTTCTTTTTCTTGCAAGATTATTTACTCATTGCAAGAAAGAGGAAGTAGCGCGAGGAAATATTTGAGAAAAGAATCCTCTGCATCAGGGACATAATCCCCCCAGCGCCACTGTTCCTGAACTTCTCAACCTCGAATTTCAGCCGCCTTTCAAAAGATGGCGCAAGTGCGCGTCGTCTGCTACAGCATAGGTTCTTTTTATTATTTAGGACAATTAGCATGCTTTCAAAAAATTACAATCATAGAACGTGATTTTAATTAGAACGAGAAAAGCACTAATTGAAGAATCGTTGTTTAAATAGCTGTCCTCTTCTTTGAAGCCGGTTTCTTGCGTACAGAGTCGAGCTTCAAACTAGTTCCATGATTTAAACATATTTAAAAAAAAATCTGAATATGAATACAAAAAAATCCCGCTTCTAGTAAACCAGCTCAGTTTCTCTAGCATACAATTAAAAAAAAATTAGGTCGGATGCCAAAACGCTGTCTGAGA
Organism: Ixodes persulcatus; assembly: GCA_013358835.2. NCBI lineage: Eukaryota > Metazoa > Arthropoda > Arachnida > Ixodida > Ixodidae > Ixodes > Ixodes persulcatus. The sequence goes on along the minus strand of JABSTQ010010183.1, from coordinate 41,201 downwards.
AAACCAAGAACGCGTTAAAGGGTAACTGCAAAGAAAAAAAAGTGTTTTTTTAAACAGCCTAATTGGGACAAGCATGTCACAAAACAAATGTTCCGCGAAAAAAATAATTTTTTTTAGCAATATTTACGCCACAGGACGTAATTAGTCGGAGCCAGAACCTCTCCACATTTGAAACTCCCGCTCTTTCGACCCCCGCGGAGGAGAAGTACGCCCCGCCCCTCACTCCTCACGCAGCGTCTCGACTTCCGGTGAGATCTGGCAACAACGCACCTAAAACCAGAAGCTGCGCTGGCTGCGCGGTCTGCGAACTCAGCGAAGATGTGACCGGAGAAGTGCCCCTGTGATGTTCGCGGAAGACGGAAAGTATCATTCGTAATCGTCGTGTGGGCTTTGAAAGCGAAGGGAGTCACAGGGTCCACGCGTGCGCTACCACACAAGCCAAGGTCACGACAGCGCTGCGTTGACTTCGGCGATCTCGTTCTGTTCGGTGCAACACGGCGAAGGCGACAAAGAACTGAAACGTTCGTGGTGTGCGTGGTGCGGTGCTTCGAAGTAGATAACACGGAGCGCAAATTGGTTGTTGTGGTGTTGATTTAATGGGTTCAGTCTCGTCGTCGTCAGCTGATCCAGTCAAACTGGTCCGGGAGGATGCAGCGAGCCTTTTTAATAGTGAATCTTCCTTCGTTCTGTTTCAAAATGTGGAAGATTCCCGACGCATACCGTGAGTAAAAAGCTGCGGGCGTTTTCAACAAAATTACGTCGTTTTAATTGAACTATGAACTCCGAATTGTCCTAAATCTGCCGTTTTTATGCTTCGTGTTGTTGGACTGCGTTTGCACAGCGACGTGTTGCGCTCATCGTGCGGTGTGAATAAATTTGGGCAAGATTTCGTACCTGCCCACAGATGCATGAACTGAGACCATTTTTTGCGTAGTGAACACAGTGTTTTTTTTTATTATGTGTGTCTAGTCGCGGACGATCGATGCACCCAGTGCGAATCTCGACGGCCTCCGGAGCGATATGACGAGAACGTAACTGGACACGTTTGTCGCTACGCGAACGCTTCACTGCCTCCAGCCAAATAGCATTCATTTCGGGGCGACGTGGCTGCTGGAAGGCTCGCTGTCGGGATCACTCATCTCACTTCTCTGAAAAGTCGGCATTTGCACGCGTAAGCAAGCAAGCAAAAAGAAAACACGCTAAGCAAGCAAAGAGGAAAACGAAAGAACCGCGCTATGAAAGCCAAAACCCCGCGTCGCTTCCTATCACTAACACCTGCGACAGCTGCTAGACACACACTACTTCACTTCAAGAAGCCTCACTCAAGCACCTGGGTCAGCACGAAACACTGATCACTTCGGCGAAACGAGGCAAGACAGGCGGGAGCAGAGACTTCGGCGGCCATGAAAGAATGGCGAAGCTTTTGTTTGTTATGGCAGTTATGGTATGAATCCAAACGGAAGTGCCCGTTTTGTAAACCTTTTGTAAAGAATAGTAACTTTCCTCACATGGGTTATTCTTTAAACGTAAAAATATGCCGCTCAAAAGGAAATTGCAACATATAACAAAGGTTTAACAACCAAGATCTAAGCTGTCAATCAAACTCTTAGCCAATGAGAACCTATTGGGATTGACGTCACATAATCACAACTTCCTGGCGCGCGATTTAAAACGGACGAAATTGCCGCAAACTAAAATCAGTCTCACGCAATAAATATTTCTGTAAAACTTTTTTTTTCTCGCGGAAAAATTGTTTTTTGACATGGTTGTCCCAATTAGGCTATTTAAAAAAAAACTTTTTTTTCTTTGCAGTTACCCTTTAAGGGAATTCTTAGAAATTTTACCATAATCAAGTTGTGTTTACAAGAAAACGGCTGGCGTTGCACTTCTAATATTTTGTAGTCTGAGTTCCTATGTTTACCACAAGCATGCCCTTAAATGTCGTTGCTGCGTTATGATGTGAAACTGAGTTACTAGACTTCAAAATCACACAAAAAATGCTCTTTTTGAATAAATATTCAAAAAATGTGAGCGTGCTAATTATCAAAAACACGTATGCACGAAACTAGACGAGTCCTTCTTATATTCAATAAAAAAATAAGAACGCGTCTTGGATGCATTGTAAGTCTAGAAACTTGGAATGCATAGAGGTATGTCTTTGAAAATATCAAAACTTGCACTTTTTGTTTTCTTATTGTGCGTTAAGTTTTGAAACATGCGTATCATATTTTGCACTAAAAGAGTGATGATGAAATGGCTGTTTATTTGCAAAAAGAACGAAATACGTAACACGCGCACAGACGCGACATTTGCACAGCAAAGAGGAGCGTTAGCAGAGCTGCCACCGGTATTGTAGTTGGGGCCGTGGGACCGCCGCCTTAAGAACGCCGTCTGACACGGGTATAATGCTAATTTTTAAATTTCTCAGCGCCAATTGTGTCCAGTAGGGGACAGGTGGATGCGATTTCTTTTGACATGTCGAAAGCGTTCGACCGTGTTAGTCATGATTTACTTCCACAAAAGCTCGCTCTGCATGGTTTCAGCCGACATCTGTGCGCATGGTTTTCTAGTTATTTAAGAGGTCGTCAAAACTCTGCTCGTGCTGAAGAAAGCTACTCCGACGAGTTTGTTTCTAAATCCGGGGTGCCGCAGGGCTCCATCCTGGGACCGCTTTTGTTTATTTTGTTTATAAATGATATTGTTTCCCGTGTTAGCGACGCAAAAATTCTTCTTTTTGCCGATGATGTTAAACTATTTTTACGTGTGAGGTTAGTATTGGATTGCACTCGGCTTCAAGCTGACATAGAACATGTTTCAAATTGGTGGTTCAAAAATCACTTGTCGTTTAATCCCGAGAAAACGAAACATATTGTACTATCTAGAAAGCGTCAATTCATTTCTTTTTCTTACAACCTTGAAGGCGCCTTGATACCCCGGGTATCTTTTGTAAGGGATCTTGGTGTCCATATTGACAGTTCATTTTTTTTTCAAAGAACATGTGTCTATAACTGTTAATGCTGCGTTAAGAGTGTTAGGCATTATTTCTCGGTTATGTCGGCGGTTCTCATCACCCTCTTGTTTGTTGCATTTGTTTAAGTCACTAGTTAGATCACGGTTAGAATTTGGCTGGGTAATCTGGAATTCATTATCTCTTGGTCAGGCAACAGAAATCGAAAATGTACAAAAGCGGCTGATAAGAATTGTGTATGACCGCTACATTGGAAGGAGGTGTTTTTATCATTATGAAACGCTACTACACCGGTTTGAATTATATAAACTTGCCGCGAGGAGGCAATCCAGAGATTTTGTGTTTCTTCATAAAGTTGTCATGGCAAGTGGTCATGGCAATGGATTTACTACGATCTATTGACTTCCATGTTCCATCAAGGGCAAGCCGGAATGTATTAACGTTTTATTCATCTTGCATGTCCCCTGTATCCCCTTTGTCACGGATTCGATTGGCCTTCAATAAAGAACATCACCTGGATATTTTCATGCGTCTTCGGGAATTTTCCTTGCTTGTTCGTAAGTGGATGTCTTTCGCCTAGAATGAAGTTTTTTTGTGATATTTGTATTTAGTTTTTAGTTTTTGTGGTATTTGTATTTTAGTATTTTAGTGCACCACAGTGGAGACTGAAAAGTTGTTTGCGGGCACAAAAAATAAAGAATTAATATTATTATTATTATTATTAATATTGTCATTATTATATCGAGGAAAGATAAAAAGTAACCACTACGTTGATTGAGTATATCTATTTATTTATTTATTTATTTATTTTCAGTGCCTACCAACGGCCAGAAGCCTAGGAGGGGTAGAGCGCTCATATATATATATATGAGCGCTCTTTGGGTTAATTTTCGCCGAAAAACGTCGGAAGAGTTTACGGCATCCCGCAAAACTCTAGAAATTAATATAAATTTATTTATCTATTAGTACCTCGAAGGTCCTAAAACAGGGCACTGTACAAGGGATGGGCAGCTCATATTTGTAGGTATATAAGAAAAGCATATACACTCATGAACATCAAAACAAAAAGAATCAACAAAACATTAAAACAAAAGGTTACAAAAAGTTAAAATACACTTATATCCAAAAATACTAGTTAATTGTAGATTCTAAAACTTCGCCTAACATTTTTTTTTTTTTAGAAATATATCTATATTCTTGGCTGTGACTATGTCTTTGGACAACGCGTTTCATTCAATTATTGTGAAAGGTATATAAGAGTTAGCGTAAGAAGTTGTGGATGCATATATGGGTTGTATTTTACTGGTGTTACCTAATCTCGAAAAAAAATGAAGTGGGAGGAGGAAATGGTTTATTTCTAATTGTTGGGTTATGGTGGTAGATCTTGTAAAACAGCGTCAAACGAAATATTTTCCGCCTTAAAGCGAGTTCAGGGAAGTTTGCTCGTTTACGCGCAGGTCAGACACGCCCGTGTAAAAAGATGTAATCGGAGTAAATAAATCGTACCGTTCTTTTTGGGATACTTTCTAGAGTTCATCTTTCAGACAAGTTTGCCACGTAGACCATATGGATGCAATATATTCTAGTTTCGGGCGTACTAATGCTATATATGCCACTTGTTTTACTTTAGGGGGCGAGTCTTAAATTCCGTCGCAGAAAACCGAGTGTGCTGTTCGCCTTAGCAACAATGTGATTGACTTAGGATATCCATGTTAGATAGGTAGGTATTTATAAGAAAGAAGAGTGCGATAAAATGCGAGAAAAAGTGAGTACTTGGCATTTATCTAGGTTCAGTGACATCTGCCAATTATCGCACCATTGTGCCATTGATAACGGGTCAGTTTGAAGGGATGAGTGGTCGTTAGTGCACCAGATAGCACGGTCGTCGCAGTCGTCTGCGAAAAGGCGGATTCTGAAAGAAAGAGGGAGGTCACTGATGTAGACTTAAAAAAAAGAAGTGGTCCGAGCACGCTCCCTTGAGGAACGCCAGATATGACGCTCGTTTTGGATGATACTGAGGTATTAACAACTGCTATATTGACAGCGATCAGAAAGAAATTAGAAATCCATGTCATTATGAAGTGATCAATTTTTAACTGGTGAAGTCTCATTATAAGGTGGATTATGAAGCGCTTTGTCGAAGGCCTTCGAAAAAAAAAAAATGATAATACATCTTAATTTTCCTCGATTGTGATGGTGGGACCCGTGGAAGAAAGCTGCAATATGCAGCTTGACTGGTCCTCGGGCCCCTACAATCATCAGCAACAATGAATTGAATATATATATATATATATATATAGATACACACACACAAAAAGCAACAATTGAAAGATACGTAACTACGCACTTGCCTGTTTGTGAAGGAAATGGACAAACACAAAAAGCAACAATTAAAATTTACGAAACTATGCGCTTTGGCCTATTAATGGAGCAAAATAAAACAGAAAATAGAAATCAGTTACAAATCAGGAGCAAAAATACAAACGCAATTCTTTAAAAGTTATAAAGTCAAAATCTACATCATTAATATAAAAAATTATTTAGCAAGTGTGGTAGGGCAGATTTAAGCTTTTGGAGACCATAGTTCGTTCACTGAATGACCAAGGAAGATAGCGTCAGTTTGTTTTTTATGTTCCAATTAGAATGAATGTTATGTACAAATTAGAATGACTAATGTACAAATTCGAGGAGTTGGGTTTCGCATGATAATTCTTTTCTTAATCCGTGTTGGTTTATGGTAACGAGGTTATTAGATTCGATATATTTCATAACATTAGAAAATATGATACGAGGGTTGTCCGTAAAATAAGTTTCCCAATAATTTTTCACAATGAAAACCATGTTTATTGGCATTAAATAATACATTTTTAGAAAGCTTAGACTTTCCCCTATTTTTCAAAATAATCACCGTTGAGATCAATGCATTTTTGCATGCGGTGTGTCATCTTCTTTATGCCTGAATCGTAGAACTTCCCCGTCGCGCCGTGAAGGTAGCTTAAAACCTCTCCTTTCAGCTGCTCTCCGGTTCTGAAATGCGTCCCACCCAGGTGTTTCTTCAATTCAAGGAAGAGATGGCAGCCACCTGGGGCTGTGTTCGGGCTGTTGGGCGGGTGTGTTACGGTATCCCATTCAAATTCGTTGATGAGATTGTTTGTTACACGGGCGATGTGCGGACGAGCGTTGTCCTGATGGAAACGCACTCCCTTCGTGAGCATGCCTCTCTTTTTGTTTTGAATCGCGCGGCGAAGGTTCTTGAACTTCTCACAGTACAGGTCCGCATTAATTGTTGTACCGTCAGGCATGAATTTCGCGCAACAATAACCCCTTGTTGTCCCAAAAGACGCCCGCCATCACTTTGCCGGCAGACAGTGTTCGTTTGAACTTCCGCGGCTTCAGCGACTCTGGATGTTTCCACTGACGAGATTGTTTCGTTTCCGGTGTCGTGTAGTGGACCCAGGTCTCGTCCCAGTGACAATAGAGTCCAAGAATTCTTCGCCATCGGTTTCGTAGGCCTGAAGAAATTCGGGGGCCGCTTCAACAAATTGCCGTTTGTGGTCTTTCGTAAGCATTCTCGGGAACCACCTTGCACAAACCTTGGCATACCCTAAATGGTCTGTCAAAATTTTGTCAATCCAGGTCTTGCTGACATCAGGGATCATCTCGCAGAGCTCCCGAACCATCACCCTTCCTTTGAGCATTGTTTCTTCCACTTTCGCATTCGTTTCGTCCGAAACCGATGGCCGTCCAGAACGCTGTTGTCATGGACGACTGTACGTTCGTCTTTGAATTCTCTGCACCATTTGCGCACGTTTTGTACGCTCATACACTTTTCTTCGTAGGCTTCAAACAATCGGGAATGAATGTCCACTGGCGCAGTATTTTTAGCAAAAAAAAAAAAAAAAAAAAACGAATAAGAGAGCGTAATTTGCACCTGGCGGGAGAAGCGAGTGGGAGCTTCATCTCTAACGGCTGCCAAGCCAAGACTCAGCGTCGCAGACAGCTCGCTGGGGCGGGGACAGGGAGAGGGGGAGCCCCAAGCTACACGCCACTGTCGCCGGATCCCGCGTAACAGCGTTCCTCGTGACTGCAGCTTCTTGGGAACCTTGTTTTACGGACAACCACCGTATGTTCCAAGATTTTTGAAGGAATGCTGGTTAGTGATATAGGGCGATAGTTTAAAGGCGAATTTCGGTTTCCGCACTTATGTATGGGGATGACACGGCCAATTTTCTAGTCATGAGGGACGTTACCTGACTAAAGAGATCCACGAAAATGTCGGTTAAAAACAGAAATGATGCATGCTTCGTATTTGTTAATATTTTTGAGTTGATGAGGTCATCGCCAGAACTCGAGGAAAGTTTGCGATTTTGAATAGCGTTGATAACCCCAGTATAGTCGGTGGTAATGATTTTATAGAAGGATGAGGAAGGGCAGGAAGTTCCGGAATGTTGTTAAGATTTTCGCTGGTGAACACGGAACAGAAATAAATGTTTAGGCAATCGGCACACTGGTCGTCGGAGAGAACTAGACCTTCGGGTGAATAGTAACACGGAGTAATCAACAGAGTAATCCAAATCTTAACTGAACTTTTATGTAGTCGCATTCGTCAATAATGTTTCAAAGTAATCGACTGAATAATGAAAAATTTTGCTTTCATAAAGTTTTCGTTAATAATACCTATATAACCAAAGAAGTAATCAGCAGGTCAAATGAGCTTCTACAGTGTTATTCTTTTCAGTAATTCCTAGAAGTAATCGAGAGAGTAATCAAAAATTTTTGTTGAAATTTTATCAGGTGAATGGTGTTATTACTAGGTCGAAGTAATTAGACGTGCAAGCCATACGTCCGTAAGCTTAAAGAAGCGTTGGTTCACACTTGACTTAAACGCCAAGCTTGGACTTGAATCTTCAAACTTTCTTGACAATTTGAGAAATAATGAATTTGTGTGAACGATAGGGGCAGGAAACGTCCAACTCAGGGTGTTTCAGCTCATATTGTCGGGTGGTGTGCACCCTTAGAAATAGGGGGTGTATATGTAACACCCCGAAACTTCATTAGGACGTTCAGTCCACTGACGTCGAGTGTGCGATACATATTTTTACGAGCAACTTGATAGCTGTTAGATATATAACGTACTAAATATGAATAACTAATGTGCATATCAAAGGCTAGGAAAAAAAAACAAAAACAAAAAACACTGAGGTTTTTCAGCAGGGCCAGAAAAAACCTTGATTGTCTTACTGTAGCCTTTAATGCGTACATTATCTATTTTAATAAGTTGTATCGGCCGACTATCCAGCCGCTCTTGAAAGTAGGTATCGTCGGTTCGATGTCTGTAGACTGAACGTCGAAATGTAGTTTTGGGGTGTTACATAAGGGAAAAGGGGTGTATCCTTATACACCCTTATTTCTTAGAGTGTAGGTGTCGGACGAATGTACAAAAAGTATGGCCTCAGTAACGCCATCTATCTAGAAAGATTAATGGAGCTAAAGGCAAGAAGTAGTAAATTATCGTATATAATCGAAACGGCTATCGCTCTCAAAATGAAGGGTGTCGTCTTACAGTCTTTCGTCTTATACATACAGCGCACTAGAGTCAAACAGACGGCCTCAAATTCTACCATGTGTTTGATAAGGGTGCGATATAACTTATTAAACAGGTAAAGTACGCATCAAAAACCACAGAAAGGAAACAGGGAGGTTTTGCAGTAGGGTCAAGAAAACCCCGATTATTTTTTTTTTTTTTGTAGTCAGTAACACGGACATTAGCTATTTTAATAAGTTGTGCCTCACGGCGATCAAGCCTCTTGTGGAAGTTGGTACCGTCGGTTCGACATCCGTGCGCTGTACGTCGAACTGAAGTTTCGGGGTGTCTTATATTGGACAAAGAATGTAAGACTACACTCTTTTGTTTCTGAAGATGTACGTTGCATCCCCTTCTATATCCGTTTTTGTTCGCACCTGGAATTTCACGTCGTATATTATCGCGTGTTATCTACACGGCTACGTTGCATCACCTCACAATTCTTTTGTATTTGCGCCTGCAATTCTATATATATCACGCTATCGGCTCACTAGACGCAGGTGCACGATGACGTGCGTCGCGCACGGCCGTTAGCGTTCACCGGCTGTTACCGTTCACAGATCGCTGTATCGCAGTATAAAAAGAGGATCCCCCGACGTTCGCAGCACCCGCACGCACCGTTCAGACTCAAGCATGAAGTCCCTGATCGTCTTGAGCCTTCTTGCCGCGTTGGCATCGTCCACGTACGCCTCCAAGTGTGTCACGTACGGTGTGTGCGCGCTGGACGAAGACACGGACAAAGAACTGCCCTGCAGCGCCGAGACGGACCCCGTGCCCATGGCGAAGAGCGACCTAACCAACGCCTGCCCCGCCCTGGCCACGTCCGACGGAAAAGAGGTGCCCGTCTGCTGCGACGCCAAGCAACTCAATACCTTCGTTGACAGCCTCAAGCAGATCAATAATCTCGGCGTGAGCAAGAAGAGCGCCTGCTACCTCAACTTTCAGAACCTCATCTGCCAGTCGGTATGCTCGCCGCAGCAGTCCGACTTCATCGCCGTGAACGCGTCCAAGTCCACCGAGAAAGGCAAGGCCCACGTCGTCCAGTCCGTGTACGCCATCAGCAAGACGTTCGCCCAGGGCGTCTATGATTCCTGCAAGGACACCCGCACCATCGTCCTCGGCATAAAGCTCATGAAGTTCATGTGCGGAAAGTACGGCGCGTCGAATTGCTCGCCGGAGCGCTTCCTCGAGTTCATCGGCTCCACGTCCGACGAGGGCGGCCAATCGCCCTTCAAGACCCACTTCCTGATAAGCGAGGCTCCCGTGACGGTCAATGGCAAACAGCTCACGCCGCTTGACCGGCCTCTGCAGAAATGAGCTACTTCGGCACAATTACTCCGAATGTAGGAATGTTTGTTCTTTGTTCCTGGATACCGAGTTAGGTACGGAACCTATACTCTCTACCCGAATTTATTACGCTTGTGATCCAGACGTACACCGTTAATTTATTTTAGTCATCGGCGGTTCAAAATAATTGGGAACATCTGTACCCACCGGTGCCCAGTGTACGTTCTATTTGGTTCCCGAATGCGCTATAGGTATACGTGTCCAATAAATGAAGCAAAATAAAATGTACGTGAACCTCCGCCTTACTATTTACATTGCTCATTGCCCCGTGTCAGCCAGTGATGTTCCTCGCCCATTTTAAGATTAAAGATTAAGTATTGACCGAGTATTTTGTTCAGTTCACAATGAGCGGGGAAGCTCAATGACAGGTTCAGTCGAGTGCGTATCTGACCTGAACACCAAACTGGGAATATTTTTCTTCAGAGTGTTGTATGGGAGCAAACACGGTAAACGGCGTTATTTCCGCGGGCTGTATATTTGGCGAATAGTGCAAACTTTCAGTTTCCAGAACATTTCGCGGATATAAAATTTCGCGAGTTGAAGGGGTATGCCATGTATTATATAACAAATATAATGATGTATTTTTTTTTTCTGATTCATTCGTAATATTTTCCGGGAAATTCGGGAAGATCAGGCATTCGCGAAATTTTAAGTCGTTCACAGTATACTTGGTCTGCGTTCCTGGGGCGTAGTCGTAATTTCAGGACATTCTCGGAGAGCGTTAACTAACGTGCTATGTCACACGCAATGTGTACTGCTACGTAGAAGCTCGCCTAAATTGCTGGCCATGCCGACGCGGTTGCCACCCGTTTTTACGCGTGCGCGTTTTTTTTTTTTTTTTTTTTTAGGGGGGGGGGGGGAGGAAGTTACGTTTTTCTGCTAAATACGAATAGCGGAGCGCGTGACCTTAGCCATCTAAAGTCACTGGATCCAGTGACTTTATAGTCATCTTTAGCCTGCAGAACCCTCTAACGGAACTTGGTGGTACTTCGCCGGCGAGATCGGTATTTTGCGCCGTGGCATCATCTTTACTCTCGGCTACACGTGGCGGGACACTCGCCGTTTTCATGGTAGGCGCACCCTCGAATTGCTGCTCTTTAGAATCAGAGGGCCGTCCGCGATAGCGTAGAAACGAGAGCACACAAAATTGAGCATAGTCATTTGCAGTGCAGTGTAATCTCAACGCGTAAATTCTGTTTCAATCGACAAAGGTGGACTGTTATTCTTTGATTGCAACATATTGATTTCACTGATAGCGCATAAGCGACGGTGCCGGTGATTATTAGATAATGACGCCCCTTCCTAAACGGAACTGGAATGGCGTCAATCGAATGACTAAGCCGAACATGTCAATACAATACTCAGCTTCTGCCCGATCATTTGACGGCGTGCCGCGAGATCCCACGGAGGAGAAGCCTCACTCTTCCAGCCACTCAAGAGCACAGCGTGTCTGTCAACAACCTTAACAGTTAACACAGCTGTGTGCGGCCACTCAAGAGCATACCGTAAATGCAGCGCCTATGGCGGTGAATCACAAAGATAAATTTTTTCACAATAAATGAAAAAAAACAAAAACAAATATGAACCGATATTTTACTTTGAACACTGCCCGGATCCGCCGCTAGGAAGCATTTTTCATATTTTTTGATTGTACAACGAGCACGTAGCCTCTCCACACTGTCCGCTTGGGTGAACGGACTATAGATGCCAGTGGCTTTCGCCTCAAGCCGTTTCTATACTTCGTTTCAGCTTAAGTCGGCTGTGTCAATATAATAGCGTAGAAGAAATAAAAAAGAGTAATAACAAACTGCAATTGCACTTGTATCATCTGAATTGCATCAATGATAAGTCGAAATAATAAAAAAGAGTAAACAAATTGGGCATTCTGCTAAAATAAAGTCGAGTGCGCCACTAATAACTCGAGGTTACCAAAATAGTAATCAACCTATGTCGATTAAGCTTCGCCAATCCTACGAGTAGTTACTCAAAGTAATAAAAATACTGATAAAAATTCCAGTTGTCCCCTTTAAAATCAAATTCTATAAACATATTACTCCAAGTTATCAAAAGGGTAAGCGAAACGCCACCACTTAAGACAAATAAGTACTACATGAATATAGGGTGCCACAAATGACCAGGCTCGATCTAAAATGGACCGTAAAAGTCGGCGCCTTCACGTAGCAATTTAAACTTTTCGTGAAAGGTGAATTTCGCAGGTCGGTTTTACCGTGCAAAATTACAAAGCGTAGCTCCCTTTCTGTAAGAAATGGGGCCAAGAAACTTGCCAGGGTCAATGGCGGGCGGCGACGCAGACGACCAAGTCGAGTGGCGGGTCACGTTTGGCGCAAGCATTGATATGTGGCACTACCTGCTTGTTCGGGCTTGTTTTTAAAGAAATATCGAAGGTGCTCGCGTAGACCGCGGTCTATTAATATGAACGCAATCTCTTTGTTAATGTACAGTCGGCCGCAAAAGTTTACGGACCACGCGAGTCATGGTCGAGCTGCATTAACGTGCTAACTTGCGGCTCGGTGCCTGGGGTTGAGACCCGTAGTGTGCGACAGCGCCCCCCCCCCCCCCCCCCCCCCTCCCCCTATGTGCGTCCTTTGGTACTCGCAGGCATGTCAACTCTCTCCCTTCCGGCCGACACCTTCTTATTCTCGCGAATACGACGTCGGGCGCCGCTTTGATAGCCACCGGTGGCAGACGTGCCGGAGCTGTATCTCGGTGGCGCAATGGGTAGCAGAAGCCGATATTTCAACTCTATCTCCCGCCGTCCGGCGTGGTGTTGTTCTTTTCCTGCTCAGCGGTTAGAAAAACGGCTATTCTGCCTCTTCTTTTTTTTCTGTATTTGAGAAGCCTTTTAATTTTCTCCGCACTTTCAACCTTGACAACCAGTCAGTGACAACAATTAATCCAAAAAGCGTAATTTAATATTTTGTGCAGACCCGAATAAAATAAATATGAAAAAAAAAAACTTAAAACACTTTTAATACCAAAAAAGAAGAAAACGCCAATAGAGAATGGCCGCCTTCCTGGCCGCTTAGCTGCGAAAAACAATTTCATGCCGGACGGCGCACGCAAGATAGAGTCGATAGAGCAGCTCCTGCCAGCCATCGTGCCACCGAGATACAGCTGGGCCTACCGAAAGTGGCTACCGAAGTTCCTTGATGCCTTATCGAAGAACTGTATACCGAAGCGTCACGCAGCGCCGTATTCGTGAGAATATGGCGTCGGCTAGGAGCGGGAGAGTTGACATATGCGCCATGCATTACGGGCCATTACGGGTCTCGACAACAGACGCCGCGCCGCGAGGTAGCGCAGTGATGCAGCTCGGCCACGGCTCGCATGGTCCGTAAACTTTTGTGGCCGAGTGTACCTTCGGCTTAAAATTAAATGCGGAAGATGATAGGAAAAATTGAAGTAACAAAAATAAAAGAAAACGCTGTTGCATAACGACGGCTTCGACGCCGCTCTTGCTGCCGACGGATTTCGTGTGCGTGTCGTATGCTTTCTTTCGCTGGTCGATTACACCTTCCGACGCTACTCCAGATACCTTTTTAGTCACGGTTGGTGGGAAAACTGCCACAATGCGTCACTTTAGACCAGTGTTGCGGAATGGGCGCCCCCATTCTGTTACAATTTTGTTGTAAATTGAAAAGGAACAAAATGAAATGAAAGTAGGAGAGGCGCAGAGCCCACGCGGTCTTGCGGGAAACAAAGGTGACTTCACTCGCCGAAGAGGGCGGTAGCCGGCGGGGCCGGGGCCAGCGCGCCAACGCCGGAAAGAAAGAGACGTCCGAGTCGGTTGGAAGTTCAAGCCGCGCTGTTTACTGAAAGGACCGCAGCACGGGGCCGCGCAACTTGGGTCATCAGAAGCCGTGCTGCGGAAGCGAGGACAGCAAAACAAATATACTGTAAACGACTTAATTTTCACGGGCTCAAATTTTCGCGAATCGGGCCAAAGCTAAAAATTTGAAATTATTCGCGGTTTTTAATTTTCGCGAATCAAGTGTAAGTTCTGTAGCGTTCACATAATTGCCCGAATTGTTCGCGGGACGTATTTTTCGCGAATTGTAGGCGATTCGCGAAATTCGCGAAAATTAGGTCCTCGCGAAAATTTAGTCGTTTACAGTATGCGTCAATTCGTTTTGTGATCTAGAATTTATAACGCAAACTCCGTTCCATGAAAATTACGTGGTTATTCACGTGCTTGGAAACAGTACCAAAGTAGAGTACTCACATGCGAAGTCAATCAGCCAGCACGCACAGTGACACTGTGATGGTAGCACGCACCATACTCGCAAGCTACCCACAAAAAACAAATAAGTCGAAAAGTTTTTAGACAGCAGGAGTTTAGTCTGCTAGAGTATGGCGACATTGTTACCTGGTGTGGATTTGAAATTTAGCCAGTGCAGTACGGCTTCTAGCCTAGGGACTTTACGGGCTCACGCAGTACTGATACCCGACCGCACACCGGTACGATGCTCATCCAGATCGAAACGACAAACTCCCCACGCCGCGCGCCAGAACGACTTGCTCGAAAGACTTGGTTGAAAAGGAGAAAGACAGCGAAGGACAATCTAAAGACTATTAAAACGAAACAAAAATACAACGGGCGACTTGCTGTTTCTAGAAAACTCATACACAAAAATAATTGCTTCAACAAGTGTCCAGGGCACTGGGCGACTGTCGGCCGGCGCTGCAGTGTTGCGCTCGTCGCGGATTAACCTCTTGGCGCCTCCAGATTTCGCTGCCGCGAAACAAACGCGCCGACAGCCGTGAACTTTTTGTTTTTATTTTAATGTTTATGTTCGCTTTCTCCAACCTAGGTGAATATTCCTTAGCAGCAAGAAAAGAAGAAACACACACACGCACGCACACACACACACACACACACACGCACACAATAATAGCTCTTTAGTCTTTCAGCACAGTCAGATATATTGCGTTTCGCTGCGATGGACGCCACGACTTACACGAGCCAATCCATTCGTAGCTTGTCTCGTGACTTGGCGCTCCCCGTGTCGCTCCGCCCAACCTGAAGGACACGTGACACCCTCCGAACTAGAAATTGGCTCCGGTGGCTCGTCCTTTGAGGTATACACGGCAAGGTGAAACAAAGTATACAAGTGTAGGCCTTCAAGCCAACGCCAATTCGCGCTGCACATAGACGTGAAATATGCCTAGGTATTCGTTTTATTATTATTGATCTGTCTCTATGTCGTCGCTGCCGTTTGTATAGTCAAAACTGAGCCACTGACGCCACCGTCGCGAATATTTAATTGGCTTGGCGCCGCCACCCGCAAGAAGGCGCGGTTCACCATTTATTGCGCTAAACCGTTTCCAATGAACCAGTAACCGCCACCTTAAATTACGGGTCCGTTCCGGTTCGGGTTCAATATCAAATGTTTGATTTGGTTTACAATTTTGTTCCGGTTCAGTTAAAAATAACGGTTTTGGTCCGGTTTTCGCTTCGGGTTCTGTGCGACACCCTGGTTAATAGCTACGTACGTGCTAATCGCGCATAATTACAGCAGCCGCTTTGTCCCGTCTCGCGGCGCCAGGAACGACACCTTGTCTATCTCAACTATTCAGTTTTAATTGCTTCACTGAGGACACGCCATTTTCACCCTCGAAGGAGAATAAGCCAATGAGGCAATCAAACTATCAGTCACCACCACTGCAATGATGCTGTTTCAAGAGTCACTTACTATGCGCTAGCGAATTGCGCCATCAGCCTGTAGGTTCTAGATGATAATCGACACAGCTCGCATAAGAACCGAGCCCATTCTATTCCATTCCGGGCAAAAGGCATCTAATTCCATTCCCATTCCAATCCGGAGTCGCGAAAACGCGGAATGATTCCGGAATCATTCCGATTCCGGAGTGGCAACTCCGCAACACTGCTTTGGACACTACTTAGACAGCACTTTTGAGACACGCGAGGCTACGGAAGTGTACTCCAGATAAAGAGCAATTAATGGCCAAACCTGTCAGTTGAAGCCCGTGGTTTTTGCGGTTGTCAAAGGCGCTGGTCATGTGTACAAAATGGTTATTATGCTCGTCAGTTAACATGTCTACCTCGAAGTTGTAGGTATACTTGTGCAGCCTTCGCTCATAATCCCTAAAGGTTGCCTCTCGCATGTTGTCCGTGATCGCACCGAAGGCGGATAAAATCCGCTCTTTTAGTTCCGTCATCGCGCGCGCAAATTGTGTAGACCTGGGCCTTTACTGAAACCCCATACAAAAAAAGTTACAAATTGTCAGGTCACGGGGACTGTGGGGACCAGGGCATTGTCGGTGACCCTGGACCCATCCAGCTGTCGGGAAAGGTTCGTCATTCCAGTCCTTCACTGATGTGGCGTAGTGCGGGGGTGCTCCATTTTGCTGGAAGTTGCACACCTCCCTTTGAATGCGCAAAGCTTCCAGCCCCGGCAAGACGTCTTGTTTGGGCATGCGAAGGTAGGCATTGCCAATAAACGTGCATTAAAACAAATGGACCGACAACGCTTTTTTTTCGAAGTCTACAGCATACTACGACCTTTGGTGACTGGACAGCCTCTTCAATGATCCAGTGACGGTTTGCCTCGGATCAGCAGCGGGTGTTCAGCTTGTTGACGTCCCTGTCCAGATGGAAAATAGCTTCATCCTGGAAAATCAGAAACCGGAGCTGGTTCTTGTTTGTGCACTCTTAAGAAAAAAGGGTGTAAAAGGGTGTATCGTTACACCCTTTGTCCCATATAATACACCCAAAAACTTCAATTCGACGTACACCGCCCTACAGTCGAACAGACGGCCCAAACTTTACGAGGGGCTTGATAGCCGTGTGGTACAACTCATTAAAATAGCTAATGTACGTTTTACGGACTACAAAAAAATGATCGGGGTTTTCTTGGCCCTACTGTAAAAACTCAGTGTTTTCTTTATGTGGTCTTTGATACGTACTTTAGAGATTTAAAAAGTTATATCGCCCCGTTATAAAGCCCCTCGTAAAATTTGGGGCCGTCTGTTCGACTATAGGGCTCTGTACGTCGAAATGAAGTTTTGGGGTGTATTATATGGGACAAAGGGTGTAACGATACACCCTTTTTTCTTGAGAGTGTGGAGATGCACCCAAGTTCGTCTGCGCAGAACTGCTTTCGCCGTTCATAGTCATCTGGTTGCAACTCGAACAGTAGCTGTGGCTTGAACGGATACATTTGCTTGACGGATCACGCTCCAGACGAAATCTCTACTGATACCAAGTTGTCTTGCGACTTGTTGCACGGACAGCCGTGGGTTGAATGCAAATGCCGCAAGCACGGCGTGACGTTTGTTCTGCTGTGGCGTCTTTTCTTCGCGTGCTCGCGGCCTGGTCTCCACAGTGCTCTCCGCGTTGAAATGGTTTACCCAGCGCATGGCGGTCCGGCAGGTGTGTGGGCGCCTACGAAAAGTGGCTCAAAACTTCAAGCGCACTGGCCTCATGTTCTTGGTTTCTGTAAACCAAATGGCTACCTGTGCCCTCTCTTGGACGGTGTTGTGCCAGGTTTCCCCCCAACCTTGACAAAGAATTGCTCAAGAGCAGCGTCGAAAGGTGCAACCGACCAGCGAAAAGAAGCAGACGACACGCAGATGAAATCCGTCGACAGCAAGAGCGGCGTCGGCGCCGTCGTTATGCAACTGCGTTTTCTTTTAATGCAAATGCGTTAACTGTCCCCTGGAGCGGGGCCGGCGTTGTTCGTAAGCGCGAAAAACGGCAGAGAAAGTTCCTCCGCGGAATGGCTCTTAAAATGGCTGCGACGCGGCCGGCGCGTTCCGGATAGTTCCAAAGAACACCACCCCACAGAGCGGCGCTGCTTCCGCGCGCCACCGCAAGTCCGCAACAGCGCCCACCCGCCGCTCCCCAGAACCCGCCCAAGCCGCATTGATTTGGCCAATTATTGGCCAATGGTCGGCAATGGTCCTTTGGCCAGTGGCCAGGCAGTGGCCAGCCATTGGCCGATGACTGGCCTTTCTCTGGCCACTGGCCATTGGCCACTGGCCATCAGCCATCGGCCAAGCATTGACCGATGATTGGCTACTCTTTGGCCATTGGGGAAAAAATCATTGCCAGCCATTGGCCAATGCATGGCCAAAATCCGTCGCCGGCCGGCGTGCGTCCGCAGAGGCTGCCCGGCCGGACTCTCTAGAGGATAGCGGGGCGCGCAGCTTGTAGGAATATGCTACGTATACGAATGCTTTCGCATTCCTACACGAAAGCAGGTCCTCGTGTAATTTTTATATTTGTTACTTTACGTTTTGCTATCCGTGTCCGCATTTATTTTAAACCAAAGGTAAATTAAAAAGATTGTGTCCTATTAATAGATTACGGTCGACGCGTGCACTTACGATATTTATTTAAAGGCAAGCCGTAACAAAGGTAGCGCCATCTATCAATACGTGCGCTAAACGCGCACAGCCACTCGACTTGGTCGTTTGCGTTGCCGCCCGCCGTTGACCCTGGCAAGTTTTTTTGCCCTATTTTTTACTGAAAGGGAGCTACGCTTTGTAATTTTGCCTGATAAAACCGACCTGTGAAATACACCTTTGACTAAATGCTTAGATTGCTTAAAATGTTTAATTGAATATCAATAGGCGCCGATATTTACGGCCAATGTTAGACCGAGCCTGGTTATTTCGGACAGCCTATATATTGTGGATTAAATTAACTGACGCCGGGACTAAATTGGGTAACACTGAGATTAAATTGAATGGCGCTTGAATTAAATTGGATGGCACTTGAATTAAGTGTACCATCATTTGGATTAAAATGAGCGGGAAAAACGTGCGCTTGAAATACGCAAGAAAAAATATTATTGTGAGAGATCTGTAGAGATAAGCATGATTGATAAGCTGATTGCGTACACACTGCCAAAGACGCTTATACAAGAAAAATCAAAGGGATTGATGGCTTTTTGACGACGTTATAAGTAGGTTCCTGAATGTATCGAGCCAAGACTTTGTACTGAAGTGGCAGAAGAATGTGCATTATGGCTATAAAAATTTCACTACAGATACTTGCCCGGAGTAAAAATTTTAAAATTAAAAACTTAAAATCTCTATTTACGTCGTCTGTGTCCAAAGGCCTCTGGTTGGTGCAACAGCCGACTGATGTCGCTAATGCTTTCCGCGTCGGCAGTGAAGGCAGAGTTTCGCGTTTTTCAGAGTAAGCTTCCGTGATTATACATTACTGTTGTCGGTGGCTTGTTTCGGAGGTTTTCCTCGTTGAGGTGCCTCACCCAGCGTAGAATAGTAAGGGAGCTCAAAGGTCGCCGTCCGAAACTTTGCCCGACGACGTCGGTGAATCTCTTTCGTCTGCTCTCTGGTACTTCATAGTCTGCTCTCTGATACTGCCCGTATACCAGAGAGCAGACTCTGAAGTTGACTTGCACTCCAAAACAGCACGAATGAAAATTGCAGACAAGAAAAGAAACACGGTAAAAACCAGAGAGTGCAAAGCAGACAACGACATGTAGCCGAGCATAATTGTCGAAAAGAATAAGAACGAATGTTTTGTTGTTCTCGTTTGTCGCAATTTTTTGTTTTACTGAAAATTGAAAATTTGGAGCTTTTGCGAACCTGGACGCGCCACATTTCGCACTAGCCGAACAGGGAAAGGCGGTCCACCCTCCTCGCCCTCCTCAAAAATCCTGCGCGGGAGTGGAGTCTGTGTGTGTGTGACAACCGTTTCTCGCATTTTTGAAGAAGTAAAGACCTCTCGAGCACAGCTGTAATCGATGCCCTATGTGCGCGAACGGCAGAAGTCCCCATGTATTAGCTCCCAAAAATGGAGTGGCCCCACCTGGCGGCTCTTTGTCGTGACGCACTAGCAAAGATCACGTGACCGATTCTGGGCTTTGTTGGTAGCATGTAGGTTGACCTGTATCGTTCACCATTCATGTTTGATTCGTTAATTTGAACAAGAGTTTAAAGTTAGTTTTGACTTAATTCTTTCGTCGTGCTTTTCGTCAAAATTAGACTCAAGCAGCGCGAGAACAGGGGCGTCGCAGCCTATATACGGAACAGGGCCCAGTGATCCAGTTTCGTGTTATCGTACTGATCACGATTAAATCGGTCGTCGTCGTGGCTTTGGAGGCTTTGCAGGCAGAACAAATAGAAACTAATCGCGAGGATGACCGCTCGATTAGTGTTTTGTATTTTATTGCACTCTTCTTACACAGTGCCGCTCGGTGTGCAGGTATTCAGGGAAAGGCGTCCATGCACGTTTTGTGCCCTAACACCGACCGAGCTACGCTATAGGTTGAGATTAGGGAAAAAGAAAATAAGGGGGAACGAGGATAAGCATCGGACAGAAACAGACAAGAGGTCCAGGCACACATAATGTACAGTACCTTAATAACACACACAACCACACACACTATATGGGCGACACGATTGCTCTGCACAGCTCCCGAATGTCATCAAGGTGGTACTAGCTACAAGAGCTTGGATAAGTGTCCCTAAAGTGTGACTATCTTATATTTTGCATTGTTTATGTCTTTCGCAAGCGATCCTGTGCGACTCCGCGGTACACCTTATTCAGCGTTGCAGTCTCTCACGGTGCGGAACCCTTCTGACACGTGTCGGAGTTGAGCGAAGTTGGCTGGCATCGCAGGCAGTTTCTCGGATGTGTGCTACTCGCGGCCGAGCACCAGTCTAAACAAGTATTTGTGTGGAACTGGTTCAGCTGGCATTGTGTTTTTATAACACGACATTTTACGTTGCAAGTGCAAACGACAGTCTATCGTCTTTTCTCCTGCCATGCTTAAAGGGGTTATGACACGCCAAAAATAAAATATGAGATAACAATTCTGCTAGGACCCATTGTATGTTCCTATAATCCTGCTAAATTTGTTTTGAAAATGGCGCGATAGTTTCGTGGATAAATCGATTTACATGCGGGTCGCTCGAAGGGGCAGCTCCAGGCGAAACTGGAGGCAGGCTGTAGCCAGCCTCTAGCGCGGTGTCCCCTTGTACGCACTCACAGACTTGGCTCTCTTGGCGTCTCGAGCCTCAGCTTCCTCGTTTACCTTCCACGTTTCAGGCATGCGGCCCGTGACGATTAAAGGAGCTGTGCAACGATATTCAATTGGAATGTTTTTCACTTTACACGAGCTTACTGGCACTAGTGGGACTCAAGGATACTCGCATGCAATGCCACTGGCCAAGAAACTCCTTTGTTGCGGTGTAATTTCAAGGACAAAAGCGATCATTTTCATTCAATCTCTCCCTTGCAAAATTCGATGACGTAACGCGGGGATCGCAGTACACCCGTATGACGATATTTGAATGCGGTTCATAGATTGGACCCGAGCATTGCGTGGGCACTCGATTTAGGCTCGTGATAATTGATAGCTCGAGAAGCATTCGAGTAGTGGCCCGTGTCCAATCGCTGCAACGACGACAATAGCCGAGCCATAACAATGTCTGGAACTCAGCGCGTGTCCTGTGCTTTGCCAACCCCAGCGCGTGGCTATGATCAACATTGGCGGCATATAATCGGCTCCAGATCACGTGGCCGCTTGTTCTGGCTGCGAGTTGAGGGCGTGAACGCTGCTCGTTGTTTTTTAATTTTTTTCTGGGACTTCTAATGCGTCGGGTGAAAAACTAAGGCGTGTTTCATAGGTCATTAACGTCAGGGATCCGTTCTAAGCGGTATTTGCGCAAAGTAAAAAAAATTGTTGCATAGCCCCTTTAAGGCCGGTTCTCACATGCAGCGAAGCGCTGATGTAGCGCTACTCACGTGTCGTCGGCTACTTATCGTCCGCCATGAGCAACAGTTTTGACGGTGCGATACAAAGCTGGTGAACGCTACCGTGAGCACGTGCTTAGCGCGAGGTCAGCGCTATGCTTGTAGCGCTCCGCGGCATGTGTGAACAGGCCTTTACGTATGCGGCATCGCTCGCCTTGTCAAAGTGTTCGACATTCATCGCAGCAGCGATGAGAGTGATTGCTATCAAGATATGTTGGAAGCTGTTCATTTTGACTGCGACCCGCTGGCGACCAGCTCCAGCGGTCGCCAGCGGCGTAGCTTCCGTATCGCAGCGAGACAGAAGCTATGCCGATACCGGCACACAGTCGTTCGATAGCACGTTGTTCGAGGCGGGGCTTAGGCCGCACGTCCTGAGGCTTCCTGGCTCCTGACGACGACCATTCCCCGAAGTGAAGAACCCAGGGGTCCAGTGGAGGTGGGAGAATTGGTAACGTAACGAACGGTTTAATTACATGGTAGCGATACAGTCGTCAAATCCGAGAGAACAAATGGAGCCCTCACGCCCCGCCTTATATAGGGGTCCGTTTTCTCCCTCTCTCTCCGCCAGGGCAGCAGGTGCGACCGCCACGTGCTTTGCAGCTGGGTCCGCCGCGACGTAGTCAGAAATGAGTCATAGCCAAGGTTCTCCGCAGTTAGGCCAGGCCTCTCTTTCCTTCCGGAGCGCACGAACCCACACGCACACACACACACACGTCCCGTTGACGTCACGGACGCGTTGAGACACGTTTTGGGCAGCCTTCGACAGGTGGGCGTCAGTCCTGAACACGTCGGGACTCGTTTCGGGACTCGTTTCCGCAGCGTTGAAACTCGGAAGAAGGTTGCCGAAGGTTCCATTCTTAACAGCCCCTCCGGGGCCAGGGAAACCTCGAATGGCCGGTGGTACAATCGCTGGCCTGAAGAGGTGGGCTTGGAGTAGGCCTTGAGAAGACGCTGCAAGCACCAAACAAACTCCCAAACCTCTTACAACGGAGGCATCAGCGGAAACGTCCCCCACAACACCACGCCACACCGCAGTCAAACGCTCGGAATCCGCCAAAGACCCGCCAGACTGGATTACGGATTACCAAAATTTGGTACAATTCCGGGTATCGAGACCCCCTGTCGCCAAAAAAACTCATTTTTCCAACGAGGTTACTAAGAACAAAAGACAAAAGACAAAAACTCTTCGCAATTTGTGAGGTCCTTTTGGGGTTTCAACGAAGTGCCCCCACTTAGATCCTCATTCCCGTGGATGACGAAGACCTCTGAGATCATCCCTACTATTTTTCGTGATGTCAGAAAAATCTGCTCAACCCATCGGTATTGCCGTTAAATTTGCCTTTTCTTTTTCTTACGCTGAAGTCATAGTGATCGATTTTCACGTGATTTCTAGACGTGAAAATGCGGTCCTTATAGCGCCGATAAAACAATCCGCCTTTCTCATGCCCCGTCACATTGGTCCTAGCAATCTCCTGAGCTGTATCGCGAAACCCTGACACACTAGGGTCGCTCTTCTGCTCGACTCTGTCTACTCGTAGCAGAGGACCAACGTTACGCGACGCCGGAGCTACGAGAGATCTTTCACTGATCCCGTCTTCCTCCGCCTTTTCCGCCGGCGCGTTGGGACGGCGTACGCTTTCTAGTGCTACGAGGTCAGGCTGTTCTACAACCTGGTCCCTCTCATCCCGGTTTTCTGCCTCCAACTCTGGGAGTGCTTGCTCCCCGTCAGCTGCCTCTGGCTCTGGATCCCTCGTCAACAAAGGGGCGACCTGACGCGATTTGGACCTCGTACATGACTGAACTAGCCCTTCTCCCAGTTGTTGACCCCTTTCGCGCAGCAGGAAATCTGACCGGTTAGAAAACAAATAAGGATACTCCAACGGGACTGTTTGCGAGACAGCCGCCTCGGTTACTAGCTCTCCGAACGGGCCAGTTATCCTTACTCTCGCCATAGGCAGACAGACACTGTGCTTTTCAAGCAGCTGCTTGATCCAAACTACCTTTCCAGTAAAATCGGAGGTCGTTACATACGACGGATGAACAACGTCCATCGTCGCTGCACTGTCCCGAAGCACCCTGCACGGCTTTCCGTTTACCTGGAGCTCGTGAAGATAGGGACAAAGGAGCTTCAGGTCCTCGTCACTACCGTTCACGCACGAGAACACCACCCGCGGTTTCTTACATCTGGCCGCTGTGTGTCCCGGCTCCTGACAGTTGTAGCACAGGAACGGCTTCCTTGCCTCGAACTGCCCTGTTGGGCTTTTCCGCGCCTCGTGTCCGTTCGAGTGTTCTGCGCTCTTTTCTGGGACCTTTTGTCCTGCTTCGGGCTTCTCGGGCCCGTTTTCTCGCGAGCCGTTACCCTGTCGGAAGGTCTTGCGCTGATCGCTTCGGCCGGATTCGCTTTCCTCTCCGCTCAGCTTTCTACGCGTTGCGTACTCTTCGGCTAGCTCAGCGGCCCTTTCGACAGAGTCGACTCCCACCCTGTCCTGCACCCAGAGCTTGACTGACTGCGGAATGCTACGAAAGAACTGTTCGAGGCACACACACTCGACTACCTTGTCTCGGCTTTCGTACACTTCCTCGCTCTTCAACCATTCTATCAGGTTGGTTTTAAGCCCGTACGCGAATTCCGAGTAGCCCTCGCTGCTCTTTTTGGATGCGTTTCTAAACCTTTGACGGAACGCCTCGGCAGAAAGGCGGTACCGCTTCAAAAGGCTGGACTTCACCTTGTCGTAGTCGTCCGCGTCTCCAGCACTAAGGCGCGCGACAACCTCTGCAGCCTCACAGGGCAACAGAGTCAAAAGCCGTTGCGGCCACGTTTCTGGGGCGAAGCTCAACTTCTCACATGTCCTCTCAAAGTTAACTAAGAACAGGCCCACGTCTTCCCCAACTTTAAACGGCTGCATGAGCTTCTTCATTTGATACGACTCGGTCTCACTTGCTCGTACCGGAGCCCCAACTCTACTGTTCTGCGAGTTTAATCGCTGTTGTTCAATTTCGAGCTCTAGCCTTTTCAGCGCTCGCTCCTCTGTCGCCGCAGCCCGCTCCTCTTTCGCTGCAGCTTCACTCTTAGCGTTCTGAAGCAGTTCCCACGCAATTTGAATTTCCTCTGCTTCCGCGCTCTCTAAAATCGCTTTACTGATCTCAGATTTCTTCATCTTTTGCTCCACCTCCACACCCAATTCTTCACATAAACAGAGTAAATCTGCTCTCAGTAACCTCATTAGATCCATGATCGCTGCTCTTTAGCTTTGGCTTTGCTATAAAACTTGTCGCGAGGTTGTACACAAACCTAGCGCACGAGTCAAACACTAAGGATTCCCAGCAGTTCAAAATTAATTACCCATAATCTGAAGCCTGGCGAATCTCAAAGCAAAGTCCAAACGCTCACCCACAGATGTAGCACGATGTCGCATGGTCCGATCCCAACCGCTGCCAACCAGTTGTTCGAGGCGGGGCTTAGGCCGCACGTCCTGAGGCTTCCTGGCTCCTGACGACGACCATTCCCCGAAGTGAAGAACCCAGGGGTCCAGTGGAGGTGGGAGAATTGGTAACGTAACGAACGGTTTAATTACATGGTAGCGATACAGTCGTCAAATCCGAGAGAACAAATGGAGCCCTCACGCCCCGCCTTATATAGGGGTCCGTTTTCTCCCTCTCTCTCCGCCAGGGCAGCAGGTGCGACCGCCACGTGCTTTGCAGCTGGGTCCGCCGCGACGTAGTCAGAAATGAGTCATAGCCAAGGTTCTCCGCAGTTAGGCCAGGCCTCTCTCCCCTTCCGGAGCGCACGAACCCACACGCACACACACACACGTCCCGTTGACGTCACGGACGCGTTGAGACACGTTTTGGGCAGCCTTCGACAGGTGGGCGTCAGTCCTGAACACGTCGGGACTCGTTTCGGGACTCGTTTCCGCAGCGTTGAAACTCGGAAGAAGGTTGCCGAAGGTTCCATTCTTAACAACGTCAATTCGTTTTTAGGGCGGTATGCATGAACAAACCTTCCCGCCGTGGTCACCGTCGTCCGGGAATATCTCGCAGGCGCATGCAGGGTGGAAGGTCAACGGGCTGGGGGCGAGAGCGAGAATAGACCTTATGCGGCATTGCTTGGTGGTCTGACAACACTGAGAGCGTCGCCATGTTCGTTGTGGTATGGTGTGGCAAGCCGGCGGCAGCGAAGCATGCGGAGCAATGAGCGAACGGTGGAGTTTTCCGTCTTTTGACCACGTAATGTGGCGTAATAACCTGGAAGACCTACCACGGGTATCTGAGGGCGCGTTAGAAGCCTTGTGCGCTTCGGAAACGTCATTGTCACGGCATCGGAGCAAGTCATACGCCTTTATATAAAAATTAAATAGCGCAAAGGTCAGACAAAGGACAAGGGACAGAACATGTAGACAAAAACAAACAAAACAAATTAGTCGTTAGTTGTTTATACAGCAGGAGTTTAGTCTGCCAGAACATGGCGACATTGTTACCCACTGTAGATAAGCAATTTAGCCAGTGCAGTACGACTGCTAGCCTGGGGTCTTTAACGTGCACCACGCAGTAGTGATACACGACCGCACGCCGGTACGATGCTCATCCAGATCGAAACGGGCAGGGGCGGGGATTGAACCCAGGATCTCTGGGTTCTGCAGCGCGAGCTTTCGCTCCACGTGCTCCGAGCTGGTGTGCGCTAGACCACTCGGCCACCGATCCCCCTAACATGTAGACAAAGAAAAGCGCTAACTCACAACTGGCGTTTTAATAGAAAAGAAGAGAAGGAAGCAGCATATAAATGCACCGAAAAAAGGAAGAACGAAGATTTATAATAAAAGGAGCAAATGGAAAGGTATAAACAAAAAGGAAAGAGAAGAAAAGAAAGGGAACAGCGCGACTAAATTAATTCCGGGAATATACTGAAATTAAGAAAAATACTATAGCTCAAAGAAAGAAGAAGTTGAAAATACTAGAAATTCCCGTTGAATCAACCTCAAGTTGGCACGTATGTATGTATGAGAAACGTTTATTGGGCAAAGATACAACTGGCAGTTACGCTAAGGTAGGGCCAGAGGGGGCAGGGGGTGGGGGCTGTCGGGGTAGAAACTAATTATATGTCGTCTCCCAGGCCGGTCTTCTCTAGGTAGGTGAGGACACTGCCCAGGATGATTTTTCTTCTCGCAGTCTCCCCGACCGGGTTGAGCCAATCTTTAAGCGTGGGTGGTCGGTCTTGTGGTTTGAGTTGGTCGAGTGTTGCGTGTCTTGCCTCATCGTGGTGTTTGCACTCCCACATGAGGTGTTGGATGTCGGCAGGAGTGTGTTCCTTACAGTATTTGCACTGGTACGGCTCCGGAACAAAATCTGGATTTTGGCGAGCTTTCTTCTTGTCTTCCCATTTCTTGAGGACTGACGGAGTGATCGCTGATCCTGCTTGAAGCCTTCTTAGGCGAACCGTTTCATACCTTTTGAATCCTGATGGCAATTCATACTCTGCTTCTTTCTTCTTGTGTGCTTGCCTTTTCTTTATCGCATTCTTGGCGACGTCGATAGCTCTTATTGGGTCATCGATGCCAGGCCTAGGGTTTTCCTGTTCTCCGGTGTTTTTACCGAGCGAAGGGTGGGAAGTCGTCAGGCCACTGCAGCAGAGGTTTGAACGATGAAGCTCCCTGGCTGCAGCGTTGACCATCTCATTTCCCTTAATCCCTTCATATCCAGGAATCCACCTTATGGAGGTCTTAACGTTCTTTATCTTGAGTTCAATGGCTGTTACTAGGACGTCTTTAATCACAGCGCTTGTTTCAAGATGCGTTTTGCATGCTCTGATGACGTCCTGGGAGTCTGTGAAGACTATTATCTTTGAGTTGCTCGGAATCGATTCTCCTATGTTTTGTAGCGCAGATGCAATGGCCCTGGCTTCTGCTTCTTTCGCTGTGCCACAGGTAACGGTTTCCGTTTTCGTAATTTCCTCTCTAGGGACATGCCATGCTATTGCTGTTCCTTCATCTGAGTGGGCCGCATCGGTATAGCATACTGCGATGTTGGGATCGTCTAGAAGTACTTCAACTTCTGCTTCGTGTTGTTCAGCTTTTCTTTTTCTTCTTTCCTTGTTACCTTTACCCATTTGTTTGAGGTATGGGCTTGGGCTCGGTCACAACAATTCTTTCCCAGGGTGGGAGGTAATCCGGGATCCTTCCTTCATCTTCGTAGTCTCTATCTAGTAGCTCGCCAATGCAGCGTCCTTGTTTTGTATGCTTAAGCTTGAGGATTTGTATCTCTTCCTGTTGTTCCGCCATTTCCGCAAAACTTGGGAAGGGATAACACTCGTGGAGCTTTTCTAGCTTGGTGTTCCTCGGGAGGCCCGAAATGCACCTTCGTGCCTCGTGTCGGAGGGTTTCCAATTTTGCCATGTGTTTCTTCTGTAGCCTGTAGAACCGCAACCCATACAGCACCTTAGATATGAGTGCCGCTTGTACGATGGTTCGGGCAATACGCTCTCCGATTCCTCCGAGCTTGCTTGCTACTCTTCTAATTATCGATAGCCCTTGTTTCCACGTGCTCGTAATCTTTCTGATCCACGTAGTGGGGTTAAGGCTGAAGTTCAGGTGAATTCCAAGAATTGTGTGCTCTTCGGTTTTGTTAATCTTGTCTACATCGAAGGTGAGGTCTGGTGTAACATCTTCCCAGCCGTGGCCGAACACCATGAATTTGGTGTTCTCCGCAGAGGGTTTCAGGCCGGCTTCTTTGAGGAATTCCTCGATTGTGGCTAGTCCTCGCTGCAATGTTTCCATTTGTTCTGCATTTGTTCCTGTGAGGGTCCAGATGGTGACGTCATCAGCATATATTGTAAAAAAAATCCTTCAATTTGTTCAAGCTCCCATGCAAGGGGAGCCATAGCTAAGTTAAAGAGAGCTGGCGATAGTACCGAACCTTGTGGTACCCCTGTTCTGTTTTCCTTGGTGTTACTCTCATTGGTTCCTGCCTTGATCTTGTATTTCCTACCCTGAAGGAAGGTTTTTACTAAGTTTAGCGGTCTTCCAACAATGCCTTGGTCTTTTAGGGTTCTGATTATCGTTGTGTGGGGTAGCGAGTCGAACGCTTTTTTAATATCTACTGTCACTAGCATCTTCGTCTGGGGGTGTTTTGGCTTGTGTTTTAAGATGCCTTCCCTGATAAGAAGCAGGCTGTGATGCGTTCCAAGATTTTTCCTAAACCCAGTTTGGGCAGGGTGGTAGATGTTGAGCTTATCTGCTAGCCAGTCGATTCTCATCAGCGTCATCCTTTCGACCAACTTGCATAGGACAGACGTGAGCGATATTGGTCTCGTGTTTTGAGGTTTGTCAGGAGCCTTGCCAGCCTTTGGGATCGGCGTGACCCATGACAGCTTCCATTCTTCGGGCATCACTCCGTTCTTCCAAATCTTATTGATTTCCTCTAAAAGGATTTCTTTTGTTTGATCAGGGAGATTCTTGAGCATGCTGTTGCTAATGGCATCTGGCCCAGCGGCACTTCGAGTCTTGCTCTTTTCAATCGCTGCCTCCATTTCCCACATTGTGAAGTTCACGTTGTAATGTTCCTCATCGTTGACCATCTCCGGTTCATAGATGGTTTCGCTAGGAACTTGTGCCGGTTGTGGAAAGAAAACGTCACCTGTCTCTTCCAGCACTTCTTCTATTGTTTTGTCGCTGTTGAGTGCGATGTTTGGTACTGTGTTTGTTTCTTTTCTTTTGCCCAGCATGAAGTTGCATATCGACCACATTTTGGCGAGCGACGTGTGTTCGTTAAAGGATTCGCAAAGGTCCAGCCAGTTTGTCTGGTTCAGCTTGCTTGCATATATCTGTGCCTCTTTTGCCAGCTGGTTGGCTGCCTGGAGATCTTTCCGCTTTCTTTCTGCTCTATACATGTTCAGGTGGTTCACTCTTTTTTGCCACAATGACAACAGTCTCGTGTCTGGAGTGGGACCATTTACATCGATGAGTTTCCTTACTGTAGCTTTTTGAGTTGCTTCCCGGAGCGCGTGCGTGAATTCGTTGATATCTTGAATTTGGTACTCAGTACATACCGCCAACCTGAACATGTTCCAGATGACTGTTTTCGATTCTCTCTTGAGTTTGTCCGCTCCATTTTCTTTTACGCCTACTGTAATGGGGTAATGGTCACTGCCCCATGTGTCCTCTTCCCTTCTCCATTCTGCCACGGTGAAGTTTGTGGTGATGGTGAGATCTGGCGTAGAATCTTGTTGCCGCTCGCTCTGTCCGACTCGAGTGCGCTCTCGTGGATCGTTTAGTAGCGTGAGCCGTGCGCTGCTGTACTCCTCGTAAATGTCTTGTCCCTTTTTCGTTTCATCCTCATGCCCCCAGTCGCTGTGTCTCGCATTAAAATCACCACCGATGACTATATGGTGGTCATGGAAGTCTCTCATCATCTGGCTCATCCAGCTATTGTCGTCATCTGCGTTCGTCGGTCTGTAGTACGCGGATATTAAGATAATTTTCTTCAGCCCAATAGTGGTTCGCACTGCCACCACTTCTTGCGTTTCTGTACACCACATTGATGTATCTAGTTGCTGATGCGGGTAGCTTTTTTTGATGAAGACCGCAGCTTGCGCCTTGATTTTCGGGACTCCTCCGCGTACGTGTACAATTGATGGGGAGTGAAATCCCCGGTAGCCTCTTAATCCTATGTTCTTGTCGCCAACTTCTTGTAGTAACACAGCGTCCTTTGGTTCGTCGTTCAGCTTCATATTGAGTTCTGCTTTTTTCGTGTTGAGGCCTCGACAGTTCCACTGAAGTATATTGAATGTCGTAGCCTTATCAGCACGCGCATTTGTGGGCTTACGCTGCATGCTGAGTTGGTAGTTGCGTGTTCTGCGCGTCGAGTTGTGCTTGTGCTTGAACGTGCCCGAGGGCTGATTCAAATTGCTGGCGTAATTGTTGTATGGCCGTCTGCATTTGTTGTTGGTGCTGTTGGAGAACCTGTTTCAGGGCTTGTATTTCTTCCCCTACGCCGCTCTTCATCTGTTGCGGTACTCGTTCTTGCTGCTGTGCCGAGAGGACAGGAATCGCCTGCCTCTGTTCCTGTCGTTGTTGCGCTTCATGTCTACGCTGCTGTTGGCTTGTCGTTTCTCTTCTAGTTCCGCCTGTCTCTGCTGACGAAGCCTTTCTTCCTCTTGTTTTCTCTTTTCAATTCGCACCCGCATCGCCTCGATGCGCCTCTCCTTCTCGATAAGACGCCGTCTGATTTCATCCAATTCCTTGCACATTTCGTTAAGCTGTTCTTCTGTCAACTTCGAAGAGTTTACTTCTTGGCTTTTGTGGGGCCGCGTCAGTTCGCCTTTCGTTTGAAGGGATTGTTGGTGCGTCTGCTTATCGGGCGTGCCCTGCGACAACTGCCCGATTGGAGGGAATTCCTCTAAGTTTTGAAGCGGTAAGAATCGGTTCCAGTTGGTTCTACCTTGTCCTGTCTCACTGGTGCGTGGTGGTGTTGCGACCTTCTTGGTTTGCGTCAGCGGCGCTTTTGCTCTTTTCTGAAGACGAGTATCTGCATTTTTCTTGGCCACGCAGCTGCCGTCTAGCGCTGTGTGGCCTGATACCTGGCAGTTTACGCAGTATGTGTCTCCGCACTGCTCCTCCTCCGGGTGTGTCTTACCACACTTCTTGCACCTTTGTTGCCCTGTACAGACTGCTGCCTTGTGCCCGAACCCGTGGCATTTGAGGCAAATGACTGCCGTCGGCCTGTACGTGTACACGTTGATCAGCCTGGTGTGGTAGCTTATCTTTCTAGGGATTCCCTCACCGTCGAAGGTAAGCAAGAATGTGCCCTTCTTGCCAATAGGTCTGGCATGAATTATGTTGTGGTAGTCGGAGTCGGAGTTGTCGACAATGTCTTGTGCCGTTGTTTCAGGCTTCATGCCGTGAATTACACCTCGAGGCATGGTGCCCGTAACCGAGCGGTTGGCGCATACCTCCACAATCCGGCCGTCGTCGGTCACAAGTGCCTTGAGTTGCATTATGTAACTCGCATGTCTCTCGTCGTAGACTGTTACGGCAATCGTGTTGTTCCTTGGATTGACGACGTTCGAGAGCCTGTCTCGGTTACATGGTACGATGAGTACCGCTCTGATCTGATCAAGTAGCAGCTTGGGTGAAATGTCCGTAATCCTGATTTGTTCTCTGGGCTTGAGGACAATCACCGTCTTTGGTAGGTCAAAACGCTCTATTCTCGTACCTTTGGCCGGCTTGGGCTTCTTGTAGCTGACAGTTGACCACGGTGCATTCCCGTCAGCTTCGTGATCCTGTCGTTCATCATCGTCGCTCGGCTCCCCCGCCTTGTCTGTGTCCAATTCATCTGCACTGTCGCTGCAGGCATCGCTGTGAATGCGCTTTTTGGGGTGTATTATCCGTCTTTCTTCTTGCGGGTCTACTTCCATCCCGTTCTTTTCGACAGAGGGCCGGTCAGCCCTCTGCCTATCATCCATTGATGCCAAGCGTTCGATTGGTAACAATTAGGCCCAGCATCAGCGGCTTGAGAAGCGAGTTCAAAATCGTCAGGCTTGAGTATTTTACTCACCGTCTCTTCCTGGCGCTTCCCGCGGATTTCGGATGACTTCTGCTCCTTATTTCAACATTTGGTCGCACTAAATCTGCAGAATATTACGTCAGACCTAGCAAACTGGCGGAGCTCGAAAAAGAAACGCCTTTCGCTCACGCTGTCTTCTTCCTTTCTTTCTCAAGTTGGCCACTGAAGGTAAAATATTTCTTTGTCAGTTAATTCCACGGATGGTGCACTCACACAAGCGTCTTCCTTTTCCTTGATGGTTAAGGCCTCGTATATTTCTCGTGAAGTTTTATCTCGGAAAAGTCGTAGGATTTTGGTTTTTGTCAGGATCAGTTGGCATTTACAGTCTCTAACGTGCACTGCGAGATGCCCCGCTGGAGTTGACTTGAGTGAGGTGGCGTGTTCCCGCAACCTGGTGTTGACGCAGCGGCCTGTCTGACCGACGTATATCTTGCCACTAGTGAATGGTATTTCATAAATTACCTGTCTTTGGCAAGGTACATACTTATGCTTGTGTTTGACGGTGCACTGAACTTGTCGATCTTGAGCAGTATTTATCTTTGAACACAGCTTCGTGAGCTTGTTTGGTGCTGAAAATACAACGGGGATGTTATATCTAGACGCCACCTTTTTCATGTTATGTGACACCTGGTGAATGTAGGGTATCGCTGCAAGGCGCTGTCTAGGGAATTTAGTTTTTTCTTTTTCCTTTCGAGAGCTGATCATTCTTTCAACTGCCTCAAACAGGATGGTGCTTGGATAGCCAGAAGTCGCAAACCGTTGTAATTGGTCTTCAAAACTCTGTCCCGCCTTGTGCTCACATGACTTCTTGAGGGCGGCATGGAGACTGTTGTTGATGATTGTCATTTTTATGAGTTTTGAATGCAAAGACTCATATTGAAGTAATTTTTTCTTCGACCTTGGGTTATATATCCAACACGTGTGGTTTTCTTGGAATTTTAGTTGTAGATCGAGAAATTGCAGGGTGAAGTCTGTAGGTAGCTCGTATGTAAACTTCAGCCCTTGAGCATTTTTCGTGAAGATTGTTCGGATGTTGTAGATTTGCGTCTCGTCTTTTTCACCTGGTGTATCGCTTAGAAGCACGAGATAATCCTCAACGTACCTGTATATTTTTGGAACCTGGTCGTCGGTTATTTGCTGAGCGATGGCTCGATCGCATTGGGACAGGAAGATGACGCATAGCACAGGAGCTACGCAGGAACCGATGCAGATTCCCTTCTTTTGCAGGTAGGCATTGTTGAAAGTGACGACTGTGGATGCAAGGTAGCATGTCAGAAGCTCCAAGAATGAATCCAGATGTAAGCCAGATTTGTTTTGGAAAGAAACTGTACCATTTTGCTCAATACATTCTCTTACGGCTTCGAACAGACGGTCATGGGGTATGAAATAGAACAAATCTTCCACGTCAAGGGAGAAACCATATCTTACTTGTTGGTTGTCCTTTTTAGGAAACGTATAATTTCTTCTGAATTAGGGATCAGAAAAGATCTTCAAGTTGAAGAGCAGATAAGTGATTTAAAATAAATTGTGACATTGCTCCTTGCCATGAACCTTTTTCTGTTACAACGACGCGGAATGGACATTCTATTTTGAGCGTCTTTGCCGTGAAAAACATATCCAAAAATTGTTTTTTGGCAGTAGTAATCTGTTTTTTCAGGTTAGTCAGAACATGTCTGGAGCAAAGTTGAAGTACTTTAGCTTTTACTTTTTTGATGTTACTGTCTTGCAACGTTTTAAAGTTTTTCTGGATGGCTACTCCTGCCTTTTCCATATAAGTGGTGTTTGTACACACTACGAATCCTCCTTCCGTATCGGAAACTAGGAGGTTTAAATTGTGTTGCTTGAAATAATTTTCCACTCTAATATTCTTTGTCTTGAACTCAGCCTGTTTGACTTTCAACAAAACATCAACACAATCATTCACCCATCTGCTTCGGTCATTATCTGGGGCCTTTCCCGCGATGTTGCGAATAGTCGATAACATCTGTACATCTGCATATCCAACTAGCCCACCTTAATATCTTAGTACAATTTCTGTCTTCTACTATGGGCCCTTTTCCGTGTGTCTCCTCTCAAGACCCTGTTTCATATTATATCTTCTTAATCGCCGAATCAACCTGCCGGGTAAGATTTTACGCATACGCCATCAGAAACAATGTAAGACCTCATGACATCGGAGGACTGTTTGGCCAAGCAAGACCATCACTCCGCCACAGTAAAAGGATTTGCAGGATTCTGCGCTCCGAAATGTGGAGGCAAGTGCGTTTTTTTCGTGAGTGCCTCCATGGCTACCAGCCAACAAAAACTATCCTGGCTTCAATCATGATTCAAGATACCGGTCCTTCCTCTACAATGCACAAAATATGACGGAATCACTCTGGAGGACCTACATACCACACCTACGAACGCTTCAGGCTAAACACAAGCAACATCAAGGCGAGTCCATCAGACTTTTGGATATTCCATCCCTCCCCTCAGGCATCGCTAAAATCCTTGAGAAGGGCCCCAAATTTTGTACGGCACCGAACATACAAGGCGTACAGATGTTATCGATTATTCGCAACATCGCGGGAAAGGCCCCAGATAATGAAAGAAGCAGATGTGTGAATGATTGTGTT
This sequence comes from Ixodes persulcatus, assembly GCA_013358835.2. Classification (NCBI taxonomy): domain Eukaryota; kingdom Metazoa; phylum Arthropoda; class Arachnida; order Ixodida; family Ixodidae; genus Ixodes; species Ixodes persulcatus. Next base: position 6,354 of record JABSTQ010010183.1, on the reverse strand, counting down.
GATGTTTTGTTGAAAGTCAAACAGGCTGAGTTCAAGACAAAGAATATTAGAGTGGAAAATTATTTCAAGCAACACAATTTAAACCTCCTAGTTTCCGATACGGAAGGAGGATTTGTAGTGTGTACAAACACCACTTATATGGAAAAGGCAGGAGTAGCCATCCAGAAAAACTTTAAAACGTTGCAAGACAGTAACATCAAAAAAGTAAAAGCTAAAGTACTTCAACTTTGCTCCAGACATGTTCTGACTAACCTGAAAAAACAGATTACTACTGCCAAAAAAGAATTTTTGGATATGTTTTTCACGGCAAAGACGCACAAAATAGAATGTCCATTCCGCGTCGTTGTAACAGAAAAAGGTTCATGGCAAGGAGCAATGTCACGATTCATTTTAAATCACTTATCTGCTCTTCAACTTGAAGATCCTTTTCTGATCCCTAATTCAGAAGAAATTATACGTTTCCTAAAAAATGACAACCAACAAGTAAGATATGGTTTCTCCCTTGACGTGGAAGATTTGTTCTATTTCATACCCCATGACCCTCTGTTCGAAGCCGTAAGAGAATGTATTGAGCAAAATGGCACAGTTTCTTTCCAAAACAAATCTGGCTTACATCTGGATTCATTCTTGGAGCTGCTGACATACTACCTTGCATCCGCAGTCGTCACTTTCAACAATACCTACCTGCAAAAGAAGGGAATCTGCATCGGTTCTGCGTAGCTCCTGTGCTATGCGTCATCTTCCTGTCCCAATGCGATCGAGCCATCGCTCAGCAAATAACCGACGACCAGGTTCCAAAAATATACAGGTACGTTGATGATTATCTCGTGCTTCTAAGCGATAAATCAGGTGAAAAAGGCGAGACGCAAATCAACAACATCCGAACAATCTTCACGAAAAATGCTCAAGGGCTGAAGTTTACATACGAGCTACCTACAGACTTCACCCTACAATTTCTCGATCTATAACTAAAATTCCAAGAAAACCACACGTGCTGGATATATAAGCCAAGGTCGAAGAAAAAATTACTTCAATATGAGTCTTCGCATTCAAAACTCATAAAAATGGCAATCATCAACAACAGTCTCCATGCAGCCCTCGAGAATTCATGTGAGCGCAAGGCGGGACAGAGTTTTGAAGACCAATTACAACGGCTTGCGACTTCTGGCTATCCAAGCACCATCCTGTTTGAGGCAGTTGAAAGAATGATCAGCTCTCGAAAGGAAAAAGAAAAAACTAAACCCCCTAGACAGCGCCTTGCAGCGATACCCTACATTCACCAGGTGTCACATAACATGAAAAAGGTGGCATCTAGATATAACATCCCCGTTGTATTTTCAGCACCAAACAAGCTCAAGAAGCTGTGTCCAAAGATAAATACTGCTCAAGATCGACAAGTTCAGTGCACCATCAAACACAAGCAAAAGTATGTACCTTGCCAAAGACAGGTAATTTATGAAATACCATTCACTAGTGGCAAGATATACGTCGGTCAGACAGGCCGCTGCGTCAACACCAGGTTGCGGGAACACGCCACCTCACTCAAGTCAACTCCAGCGGGGCATCTCGCAGTACACGTTAGAGACTGTAAATGCCAACTGATCCTGACAAAAACCAAAATCCTACGACGGTTCCGAGATAAAACTTCACGAGAAATATACGAGGCCTTAACCATCAAGGAAAAGGAAGACGCTTGTGGGAGTGCACCATCCGTGGAATTAACTGACAAAGAAATATTTTACCTTCGGTGGCCAACTTGAGGTTGATTCAACGGGAATTTCTAGTATTTTCAACTTCTTCTTTCTTTGAGCTATAGTATTTTTCTTAATTTCAGTATATTCCCGGAATTAATTTAGTCACGCTGTTCCCTTTCTTTTCTTCTCTTTCCTTTTTGTTTATACCTTTCAATTTGCTCCTTTTATTATAAATCTTCTTCTTCCTTTTTTCGGTGTATTTATATGCTGCTTCCTTCTCTTCTTTTCTATTAAAACGCCAGTTGTGAGTTCGCGCTTGTCTTTGTCTACATGTTCTGTCCCTTGTCCTTTGTCTAACCTTTGCGCTATTTAATTTTTACATCATGCATATCCAACTAGCCCACCTTAATATCTTCATACGCCTTTGCCACCGAAGCGTACACCCTGCCTTCGTCAATGATGACGAACGTCTGCGACTCAAGGTACGTGAATACCGTTGCGTAATTTGCGTTCCCTTGTAAAGATTGTGAAAAAAAAAATACTTTACTTGCTACGCTTGTTCACGTGGTCCCTTTGTTGTTCTAGTCGTAGCAACGCCGGAGTTGTATCTGCTACGCAACCGGGCAAAGCAGTTCTTCCAAAGCGGCGCTCTGTTCGCGTTGGACTATTGAGAAGTCCACGATTGTCAGTGCTTGTTGGGATGCTGAAACGTTGCTTAAACGAGGTGGTTTTCACGAGCCAGCCTAGCTTTTGTTACCGATGGGAGGCTTCACTTACTATGCAATGACGGTGCGAGCTTGTTGGGCTCGCGGCGGGATCCGTCTATGCTACGTCTGAAATGGGCCTTAGCTTTCGGCGCGTATTTACATCACTGAATGAAAGGAGACGAATTTAACAACATCAAAGTGCGCGCGTAGCTTCCCGATGATATAGCCCGCAAGTGTGCAAATGGATAAGCGGTCAACGTATTTCTTCTGATCTAGTTCGCAATGTCAACTTGCCGTGACGTAGCACGCATGCTACAACACAGCAACTGTAAAAACACCTGCACTGAAACTTTGGCAAGTGAGAATATACCAGGAGATGGCGGCACTATAACTTAGTTGAGTACTTAATTTTTTCCTGTATGAGCACTAGCCCAGAGAAAATTCCACATGCGGCTCCCACCTCACATTTTTTTATGAGCGACTTCTTTGGTCACCGGCTGTGCCTTTTTCTTTGCTGCCTTTAAGGTGCTTACCATTAGAAAAAACAAACAAACAAAAAACAAGGCATTTAGCGCAGCTCACATATTCTTCCTTGTTATCCCAACAGGCTTGGTGTCGTCTGTGCACAAGCTACATGCTTCAGGAGCCAGAAGAAGACTGGAGTGCCATATAAAATTCAAGTCGCATTTAGGCTTGACACTGGTGCAGTGACAGGTGCAACTTGTGAGTGCCCTGCTGGAGCAAGCGGTGCATGCAGCCACATTCTCGCCACTCTTTGGTTGATCATCTTGTTGAAGACAAAAGGCTACAAGGAGACACCGCCAGAGTTTTCGTGCACCGAGCTCCCACAACAGTGGCGGCGCCCTCGACGACAAGGCCAATGAGTGTCCAAGACGTGGATTGGAGGAGTCCCCGTGAAGGCGGCGTGCCCACCCCAATGCCAGTGCGGCTGTTTGATGCCTGCGCCAAGAAGCAGGACGAGCAACGGCAGCTGGAGTTATTGCATGAACTGGACAGAACTCTCCAGAGCCTTTGGAACAAGTACTTTGGCGCAGTAGTAGTAGTAGTATGGGTTTTTTTTGGCGCGGCAGCATCGGGGCTATAGTGCGCCAGAAACATTGTGTAAAGGACACCTACATTTTTTCAAGGCTGACTAAAGCCTGAAAGCGAACCCTACTAGAAACTGGACTTATAATTTTCCGCAGAATACTAATTTCTTCCAAAAAGTTAAAAACTTGTGAGAATGGGACGAGGGGTTCATCACCTAGTAAAAGAGCCAAATGAAATGGTACATGTTCCCGATAGAATATAGAAAGCCAAGTTCGACGGTTCTCTTCAAAGTGTGGACAAACTATCAAAATGTGAAAAATACTTAGTGGTTCAGAACAAAAGTCACAGGTCGGTTCACTTTCCCTACGCAAAAGGTAGCTATGAGTAAGGTGGGTATGTCCTATTCTCAACCGGCACAGAACTATCTCATAAAAACGCTCTCGGTGTCTGGCACTGTGCCATTCACTCAGGATTGGCTTAATTAAATGGTGTCTATTTTGTAGATGGGAATCCCATTCCCTCTGCCAGGCATATTTTATTTGCTTTTTAGAGGTACTCGGTAATCAGTAGCAGAGATGCTGTCATAGTGAACTATCCTATCTACGCATGCAGAAGCTGCACGGTCAGCTAGCTCGTTGCCTTCAATGCCAATATGGCTAGGGACCCAGTAGAATTCTATCTGTATTTTCTTTACCAGCGCTTGTGTCAGTGCGTTACAAAGTTGCACAAGCAGAGGGTGCTTCCAAGAAGTTGGAGAGTTGAGTGCTTTGAGTGAGCTCAGAGAGTCAGAGAAAATAACAGATTTTTTATATCGATGTTTGACGAGGTGGTCAACTGCAGTTATCAGACCATACAGCTCGGCAGTAAAAATTGACGCATTTTTGTTTAGCCTTTTTACAGATTTGTAGCCCTCGCCGATCGCAGCACAGCCAACGAAGTTTGTGGTTTTTGATCTATCGGTATAAAAGGGCTTGTAGCCATTTTAGGAGGTATAGAGCTCTAAGAATTCTTGCCTGAGAACACTAAGGTCTATTGTATTTTTTCTGTGCTTCGTCAAAGAAAAATTACAATGGGTATCGGCAAGTTCCAGGGTTCAGTTCTTTTTTGAATTTCAAGGACAGGGGAAAGAGCGTCAAAATTGTATTGTTCTGTGGCAATTCTTATACGTAGTGCAAAGGGAGGGGTTACAGATGGTGTATGCTGAAATAAGCGCTCATAGTTTATGTTTTTAATTATTTCAAAAGCAGAATTTTGCGGAAACGAACGGAGCCTTAGAAAGTACTGTACAGCGAGAAAAATTCTACGCCTCTCGAGTGAGCACTCATGCGATTCAGCATACAGGTTGAGTACCGGTGACGTACGGAATGCCCCCGTTGCCAAGCGGATCCCCTGGTGGTGAATGGGATCAAGCATTTTGAGGGTGGATGGTTTTGCAGATCCGTAAACAAGGCTTCCATAATCCAAGGTAGAGCGCACTACAGCCCTGTAAATCCGTAAAGGACATACCCTGTCTGAGCCCCAGGTGCGATGTGAAAGAACTTTTAGAATGTTTAGTTTCTGCTGGCATTTCAGCTTCAGTGCCTTAATATGGGGGCCGAAAGTCAGCTTGCTGTCAAACGTCACACCAAGGAATCTGTGTTCCGGTCGGACGGGGAGGGGTGTGCATTTATATGAAGCGATGGTTCGGGAAACATTCCCCTTCTCCGGGAGAAGCAAACAGCCTTGGTCTTCTCAGTAGAGAACCTGAAACCATTCTCATCAGCCCATTTACTCATCTTGTTAATGGTCACTTGAATTTGGCGTTCACAAACAGCTAAATTACATGACGAAAAGCAAACCTGGACGTCATCAACATAAAACGAGTAGGAGACCGAAGGTGGTATTGCTTGGGACAGGGAGTTGATTTTTATAAGAGAAAGGGTAACGCTCAAGACACATCCTTGTGGGACACCATTCTCCTGAATGAAAGATGACGAAAGGGATCCTGCAGAAAATCTGCAATGCAATTAAACATATTCCCACCTACATTCATCTTGATAAGGTCTTGGAGGATACCATACCGCCAAGTGGTATCGTAGGCCTTTTCAAGGTAAAAAATACTGAAAGGCAAAACTGCTTGCTTATAAAAGCCTCTCGGATGGCTGTTTCTAATCGTACGAGGTGGTCGGCAGTGGACCTGGCAGCACGAAAGCCACACTGTAAATTGCTTAAAAGGGAGTTTCGTTCCAGAATGAAGATGAGCCTATTGTTAACCAGCCGCTCGAATGTCTTACCCAGGCAGCTAGTCAGGGCTATAGGCCTGTAGCTGGAGGCTTTACTTCTGTCCTTTCCGGGTTTGAAGATAGGGATGACAATAGCCCTTTTCCACACACTTGGCAGCTTCCCTTCTGGCCACTCGCTATTGAAAAACTGGAGGAGAATGACGAGGAATGCTTCAGGTAGATGGGAAATCATAGTGTAATGAATGTCATCAACCCCGGGAGATGTAGCGTTTGCCGTGGCAATGACTCAACGCAGTTCAGTGAGAGTAAAAGGCCGGTCATATTCTTCGGCACAGCTATCAGATCGGCGGATTCGGACCTTCTCAGCTTTGGTTTTAAAGCGTAAGAATTTTTCCGTATAATTCTCAGAGCTGAAGACCTGCGCAAAATGTCTACCCAGTGCATCGGCCTGTTCCTGCAAGGATGCAAACGCCTCTCCATTGTCGGCTGACAGCAGGGGGATTGAAAAGTGGGAGTAATCACCATCCATTCGCCTTACCCTGTCCCACATAATTTTGGCTGGAGTAAACCTATTAATGGAGGAAGCATACGAGTGAAAGGAACGGCGTTTCGCTTGTCTCCTGACGCGGCGGGCTTCTGCTCGCAGGCGCTTGAATGCGAGAAGGTTGGTGGGAGTGGGAA